>JARVZY010001562.1:0-21317 GCA_030686995.1 Artemisia argyi | reverse complement strand
TGGTTGGACTCACACGTGCTGTTTGGCGCCACTGTAGACACCTCGTATAATACAAACGAGCTTTCTAAGTACTGCCTCCAGGAACTTGAACTCGCGTGCTCTGAAGATCATATTCCTGATTCAGTAGCATGCTCGGGATTTGATGCTAAAGTTGCTAACAAACTTGCTTTCGAGAGGACGGTGATCGGTATTGCTTCCAACCCGATTAAAAAGCGTTCTGCATTTGTTCAGTCAAATGGTGGAAATATTTACGAGTATGCAGGCTCTTCTCTTCACGAGCACAGTGGTTTGCGATTTTCATCATCTTGTCCGTGGATGAGTGTGGCTCTTATTGAAGATTTTGGGATATCAGACCCTTTCTTGATATTCGGGCTTGATAACAATAGCAGGCTGCATGTTAATCAGAAAGTTATATGTAACAACTGCAGCAGCTTCTCGTTGTACTCAAATTCCACCAATCAAGTGATGACACATCTAATCCTTGTGACAAAACAAGACTCCCTCTTTGTTGTTGAGATGCAGGACATTGTGCTTGGTCAAACTGAGGCCAAGTATGGCAATTTTGTACCAGTTGTAATAACCAAAAAAAATGCAGAAGGAAAGAAGTTTATGCAGATATGGGAAAAGGGTTCCAAAATTTTAGGGGCTGTGCATGGAGATGAGTCTGCTGTTATAATACAAACTTCCCGCGGAAACTTAGAAAGCATCTATCCAAGAAAGTTGGTATTGGAGTCGATTGTTAATGCCTTGGTTCAAGGTCGTTTTAAAGACGCTCTACTCATGGTAAGGCGACATAGGATAGATTTTAATGTTATTGTTGATCATGGGGGCTGGCAAGCTTTTCTACAATTGGCACCCGAGTTTGTTAGGCAAGCAGATAATTTAAGTCACATTACTGACTTTGTTTGTTCCTTAAAGAATGAAAATGTCATGGAGGCTCTGTACAAAAACTATATATCTTACACAAATGTAGAAACTGGTAAAGAATCAAGTGATTCTAAGGTCAACTCTGTCCTACTGGCTGTGAGAAAAGCTCTTGAGGAACAAATCGCAGAAAGCCCAGCAAGAGAGCTTTGCATATTAACCACTTTGGCTCGAAGTGATCCGCCATTACTTGAAGAAGCTTTAGAGAGAGTAAAACTCATCCGTGAGATGGAATTATCAGATTCCCACGATCCTAAGAGAAAACTTTTTCCTTCTGCTGAGGAATCTTTGAAACATCTCTTATGGCTATCGGAGACCGAGGCAGTTTATGAAGCTGCTTTGGGTCTTTATGACTTGAATCTTGCAGCTATTGTTGCATTGAACTCACAACAGGACCCAAAGGAGTTCCTACCGTTTCTTCAAGAATTGGAAGTCTTGCCAAGTCTCATTATGAGGTACTTATTAGAACCAGACTGATTTTTCTATTGAAATAATCAAAACAAGCATAGTAAATCGACTGTATAATCCCTATTTATAGACCTTTTAAAAATTATAGATAATATAGTTACTATATTAATGTAATTTCCTAAGTGACATATTCTTACTTATTTGTATGCAATTTTTATTTGTTTGCATGGATTTAACAGGTATAGAATTGACCTTAAACTGAAGAGATATGAGAAGGCACTTCAACACATTGTTGCTGCTGGTGATACTTATTTTGAAGATTGTATTAATCTCATGAAGAATAATCCTCAACTTTTTCCTCTGGGACTTCAGTTGCTAACTGATCCCATTAGAAGGAGACAAGTCTGTGAGGCCTGGGGAGATCATTTAAGTAATATCAAATGCTTTGAGGATGCTGCTACAACATATCTATGTTGCTCTAGTCTAGAAAAAGCTTTGAAGGCTTATCGGTCTTCTAATAATTGGGGCGGGGTACTAACTGTTGCAGGTCTCATTAAGCTAGGAAAAGAAGAGATTATGCAATTGGCACACGAGCTTTGTGAAGAACTTCAAACGATTGGGAAACCAAGTGAAGCTGCCAAAATTGCTTTGGATTATTGTGGAGATGTTAAGAACGGGATAACCCTCTTGATCACTGCACGGGAATGGGAGGAGGCTCTGAGAATTGCTTTAATGCACAGGAATGAGGACTTGATCTCGGATGTTACAATTGGAGCTGGTGAATGTGCCACCATCATGATCACGGAATATGAAGAAGGGTTGGAGAAAATTGGTAAGTATTTGACACGGTACTTGGCGGTTCGGCAGCGGAGGTTATTGCTTGCAGCTAAGCTTCAGGCAGATGAAAGATCGATAAACGAATTAGATGATGATACTGTTTCAGAAGCTAGTAGCAGTTTCAGTGGAATGAGTGCTTACACCACTGGGTATGAACTACACCTTTATATATATTTGCTGGTCTAGTCCAGCGGATTACTGGTTTGTATGCGATTCATTGTTGTTGTAGGGAGTTCAGTAATGCATTATTGGATTATTGGGTACTTATTCTAAGTGTTCTATATTGACCAGGTCAAGAAAAAGCTCTGCTGCTTCCATGAGTTCGAGTGCCACTAGCAAAAGAGGGCTAAGACGTCAAAAGAAGAGAGGGAAAATCCGTGCTGGCAGGTAATTAGTTTAACAATAAAGATGTATACTTCTAGAGATGTCAAATGGGGTGGGTTAAGTATTGGGTTGAAACAGGCAATTTTATGGTTTGGGTCTGAACGGGTTGGGTTTGGCTGACCTGACATGACCCGACCCCAGACACTTTTTTGGAACTCTAACGTGAGATACTTTATGTTCATACAGATAATTAGTTTGTAAATGTGATTACAAAACTTATGTTATACAAAATACTAATCTGGATTTTTGAATAATATGATTTAGGAGGTCTTAAGCATTCAAAAATGTTGGACCCTTTCGACTAATAAAACTTGCTTACTTTCAAGCTAATTAACTCGGATATTACCCTTTTTATTTGGTAGATATAAACATAATCCTCCCTGGCCCGTTCGTTAGTTGATACGTCTAAGTTGCCACCTCTAATGTTCTTTCGTCTTACTAGTCATATCTTACATCTCTTTTAATGGTCAAACATTATTTTAGCCCCGATGAGGAAATGGCATTAGTAGATCATCTGAAGGGGATGTCACTTGCAAGTGGAGCAGCGCGCGAGCTCAAATCTTTGTTAGCTTGCCTTATGATGATTGGGAAGGAAGATATTGCACGAAAGTTGCAGCGAGTTGGAGAAAACTTTCAGTTATCTCAAAAATCAGCGGTGAAACTGGCTGAAGATGCAATGGCCTGTGATATTGTGGATGAGCATGTGTTTGTTTTGGAGCTATACATCAAGAAGTTAAGGAATGAGTTGTTGCAGTCTGAGGAGTTCTCTTGGCAGTCCAAGGTGTTCGTTGCTCCTTAGGAGGTAATACTTGTGAAAGACTAATACTTCATTGCATTTACTTATGTGAATTCAAACATTGTATATTTCATGTGAAGAACATATGTGACAAAGGGAAGAGACTATTGTTGTTATTAGACGTGGCAGTTTCGACCATTTACCTATTAATGGGTTGATTTTGGCTGTATTTTATGTCAAATGAGTCGAACAGAAAAAAATTAGCTGAAGAGGAACAGGTCAAATGGGTTAAAAGTCGCCCACGGTTTATTTGCACACAATATTCTAGAATCTAGATCATCATATACATAGATTTATATTCTTAGTGTAGTAGTATACTTTTTCTCAGTTATTAAAAATCCAATACTTTGTGTTAAAAATAAAACTAAAATATAACAGTGTTTGGGGTCAATCGGAACCCGGTTTTGACTCATTATCCTGCCACGTCTAATTGGAGTGGATATTCTCTTTGTCAATGTTCTTTATACTGTCTGAAGTCTGCACATAAATGGAAAAACCTTAGGCATACAGGAAATACATACATTCAAGGTTGGTCATAGTTCCGAAAAATTGAAATATGACATAATTGGGTGCTGAAATGAAGTTGTATAACATTGTGGTAACCTCTTGTGACATTTTCCCTTTCCTTGAGCAGGTGTACCTGTATCTGAACAAGCGATTAATGTTGTCGGGAGGATGAAACAAGTGAGAAGACTTAGTTTTGGCTGTCAGTCTCAGTCCTTTGCTGTTTGGATCTTGTAGTACTCAGGAACTTGTTCTGGTTGTTTTTTGTATTTTTCTTTCCCAATCTTATGCGTAGATGGGCTAAAAGTTATCTGGAGATTCTTTCGAAAATCAACGATTTGGCTGTAATAGATTTAATTACTGGTTTTTGTTTGTATTTTTTTGTTACATAGATGTGACCGGTATCGTTTGATACCTGTTTTTCTGTTTATAACCGGAGATGTGACCGGTGTCATTTGACATTCTTATTTTTTCTGTTCACAACTGGAAAACACGTACAAGTAATCCGAGTAATAAACTTCAATATAGCTTTTTACCTAGTCTTTCAATTGAGTTTAGATGTTTTGATCTCAGAAAATATGATGTTTTAATAGCCTATGGTTTATGTTCTGCTTCATGAGTTGCAACATGAGTATTAGCTTTTCGCTTTTGCGCAACTGACGCAGATCTATTTAGGCATTTAGCAGAATTCTAAAAGAAAAGTTCTTGATATATACCAGACCACAAAGTGAATCTCTGTTGTTGTCAACTTGTCATTGATCTAAAAACCTTTTACTCTAGTTTGTTTAATGATTGTGTTTATATAAATTTTAATAATGCTCAGAAATTATTTATTAATAATCAATCAAAAGTTATGACCTTAATGATACACAAGGTAAGTGTTCAATTATGTTTTAGCTTCCTCTTTAAAGTTATTTGAATCATAATGTGTTCCACTTTATTAAAGCAGCATATAATAATAACTTTTCTATACACATGATCTTGTCAAAGTTTGAAAATCAAAAAAACTAATTCTATATGTAAACACGTATTATTGTCACATTCTTTTATAAACATCACATGATCTGCCTATAAAAATCAAAACACTAGATAGTTTATATATGGAGAAAAACATGAAGTACACTTACAAAAAATATCTACTTTGTTACTTATTGTTTTCGTGATGATAGTCCAATAGCGAGGAACATCTACTATCAGACGGAAGTCATGGGTTCAAATCATGTCCATGTGCCTTCATGATTATGGTGTTGCACGATTTACATCCCATCCCTGACAGTGTGACCGGTCTTTGGAGTGCTAGAGGGTCGGTAACCTTCTTGTCACTTGCATTGCATGCGACATACCAATTACATCATCTCAACAACACTACCCCGATAAAGCGATAACCATTGTTGATAAAATGAAATTAAGCAATTGTTGGTGACCAATTATACAATTCAAGTCAATTTCTTGCTGGTAAAGCAGCCATAGCCCATGGGGAGACAAAATGGGAGTGTAGCTAGTGATAAAAGGATCATGTTAGGCTGTAGCATCCTTTTCATTGGCATCAATCATTTAAAAGTTAAAGTGACAAAGGGCCCAACCAGTGACCTCTTTGATCAAAGGTTCAAAAAGATAATATAAAAAGGGCCCAACCGGGTTCGAACCGGTGACCTCTTGATCTGCAGTCAAATGCTCTACCACTGAGCTATGGACCCGGATGCTTATTTTATTCATAGTCTTATTAAATAAACAAATGTATAGATTTTTGAGAATTTTAGTTTCTTACTTTAAAGAGTTAATTGCATTTTTGGTCCTTGTTGTTTGGCCAAATTGCAGGTTTGGTCTTTAAAACTTTGAAAATGCAGCGATAGTCCTCATTTTGAAGTTTGCGTTACATTTTTTGTCTTTATTAGTGTGAAATGACCAAATTACCCTTCTCTTTTTTTTAGAAGATAAATGGTATTTTGGTTATTTAACTTTATCAAAGAATCAAAAATGCAATCCAAACTTCACAATGGGGACTATTGCTATATTTTCAAAGTTTTAAGGATCAAATCTACAATTTGGCCAAACTACAAGGACCAAAAATGCAATTTTAGAGACCAAACCTGCAATTTGGCCAAACCACAAAGACCAAAAATGCAATTAACTATTCTTTAAAAATGTACATTTTTGAAGACACATTATTATTCGCGAATTTAATATGTTTTGCAACTACACTGGCCTCTTAATAAGCGCAATTGACAATTAATTAAGATAACATATGGGATTATTAGCATTAATAATTCTGTTTTCACAAATATCTTTTCATGGTGTCACTCTCATGATAGCCCATAAACAATAAACAAATATCTTGATTTTATCATGATACATCAACCTCAATTTAAACTTTATAATAAAAGTAAATACATTTCTAGTTAAGTATAGGGTACGCCGTACGTGCAAAGGTTGATTGAATAACTAGAAATGTAAATCATGCGTTGAAATACATTAGTCATAAGCATAATCAATGAATTCATTTTAAGATATGTGACTTGTTTCCGGTTCATCTTTTATTAAGATGCTTTAATAGAGTATGTGTATTCAAGTAATGAAGTTAATAAGACGCCATTTGCCAATTTATTGATGTAACCACCATTTAATTTCAACCTTTTAAAAACAAAATTAGTTAAACGATCTATTTTATGTTTTTTCTTTAAAAAAAAAATAGATAAAAGGGATTTGAGCATGTGGTCTTCAAAATATCTTACAAATAAAATATAAGTGAATTATTACTCTAAAAGTTATGAGAAATATAATATGAAATAGTATTATATCAAATAAAAGATAGTAAGATACAACAAATATAACATTTTCGAACGGCAATTTATTTTCACACATAATACCACCTATCACACAAATGCTTTCAGCGAAGTTTGAACACACAACCTTTAAGTTGATGAGTAACTCACACACCACTAGATCAAAGAATTTGAATATAGATACAAATATAACATGTCAATGGATTTTGATCGAGATAACCCTAGCAAACACAATAACGTTAAAGTTTAATTTAAACTTAAGACTACTCGTAGCAAAACCAAATGGTTTTGTTGGTCTCCCCATTTAGAACGCGTCCTCCTCCCAATCTAGACATACCAAACACGTTTCTCTCTAGAAGTTGAAAGATTCAGTCGCTTAGCCGACTGAATGAATTGAGTTTGTTTGTGTGTGTGCGTTATTTCTTTATTTATTTTTGTAGGTTATGTTTTTTGGTTGTGAGTGCAGTCGTCTTATTACGAGTATTTGATCATGCATTTGATATAACTGAGTCGACCATGATATGACGAGATGATTGGTCACTAGTGCTGACTGTGCTGTCATTGTTACAACTAGTCTAAAAAACATTCTACAGTAAGATGCTAATTTCATGTTTTTTTCCTCATATTCTTCCAACTCGTTTTATCAATTGTCTACATGAGTTGTACATTCTTATCACACCCTTATTCAAATTTCGTGGCAATAAATTAAAGAAGATAAAACACACGTGGCACATTATCATTGGCTTGGATGCACTTTTGAAACATTGCGGACATTCAACGCAGAATGAGCACTGTAGGTGGCAAAGAAAAAAAGTGCAAGCGAATGTTACAAATTCAGTTCTTCGAGTTTACAAAATATTTATGAAGCACCTCTAACAATAATATTTGTCAAGCTTGAGCTTTGAACTGTTAAAACCATTAAATCCGGCCTCTTGTGACCATTCACATTTTTAATCATGACAAGACCAAATCATTATACAATCTTGAAATAAACATCATCATTAGTATTGAACAAAGTTCTAAATTTTTCTTGTTTAGTTATGCGGGTGGCTTACTTCACTATATATTTTGTTTAACGAAACCAACATACGTCTGTTATAGCAAAAAAAGTTTAGATAACACTATCATCACTATCAACGAATATTTAGGGCATGCTTGGTTTGTAGAGAGGAATAACAATGGGAAAGGCAAAAGGAATATAAAGGGAATCAAATTCATTAATCCCAAGTTAGTGAGTAATGACTCATGACCCAAAAGTGGGTAATGAGTGATTGTATTATATATAGGGCTGTAAACGAACTGAACGTTTAGTGAACATTTCATGAACCGTTAAGTAAAAAGTTCGTTTATGTTCGTTCGTTTATTAAATGAACGAACATGAACAATATTTTACGTTCGTTTAGTTAAATGAACGAACATGAACAAAAGTCTCGTTCGTTCATTTATGTTCGTGAACGTCCGATTAGGCGTTCGTTAAAGTTCGTTTATGTTTATTTATCTATTGATGTTCATATATCATATCTTTTAATTTTATAATTTTAAAAATTGATTTGTTTAAACAAAGCAACACTTATAAAACAAAATATTGTGAAGAATTCAATAAAGTTTATGTTTGTTTGTCTATTTTCATTTATGTTCGTTTAGTGTTCGTTTAGTGTCTTAATGAACGAACATAAACGAACATGAACAATTCATTTTCTTAATAAACGAACATGAACAAGAAAATTCATCCGTTTAAGCGTCCGTGTCCGTTTATTTGTCCGGTTAAAATTAAATGAACGAACATGAATAGGGCTTCGTTCGTGTTCGTCCGGTTCGTTTACAGCCCTAATTATATAGTACCAAGCATTATTATTCATTATCTTACCCATTCCTTATGCCCTATACCCCTTAACCAAGCACACCCTTAGCACGTCAAATGTAATTTAACATATCGACGACTATCATTTAGAATGATAAGAAAAGCGTATCTAATTGAGTAGTTTTCCTCATCTTTATTTATTTTTATTGGAGTAAATTTCATAAATCGTCCCTGTGGTTTAACGGGTTTAACGGATTTGGTCCCTCGAAAGATTTTTTCTCGGATCCTCTCCCCGTGGTTTATACCTGTAACGGGTTTGGTCCCTCTGGCTAACGCTCGTTAGTTTTTTCCGTTAGCTAACGACCGTTTGCAACAAACATTTGCACCGTTAGTCCTTTATACTAACGGCCGTTTATATTTAACAAAAAAATTGTTTTTTTTTTTTTTTTTTTTTTTTTTTTTTTTTTTTTTTTTAATTAAAAAAATTTAAAAAAAAAATTAAAATTAAAAAATTGGTTTTCTTATAATTTTTTTTTTCTAAATATCTTTAAAATTTATACACGTTTTTATACACATTTTTATACACGTTTCATACACACGTTTTTACACACGTTTTTACACTCATTTTTATACACACGTTTTTACACACTTTTTTATACACACGTTTTTATACACTCATTTTTATACACACGTCTTTACACACGTTTTTACACGCGTTTTTATACACACGTTTTTACACATTTTTATACACGTTTTTACACACTTTTTTATACACACGTTTTTATACAATCGTTTTTACATACGTTTTTATACACACGTTGTTTTTACACACGTTTTTATACACACGTTTTTACACACGTTTTTATACACACGTTTTTATATACACATTTTATACACACTTTTTTATACACACGTGTTTACACACATTTTTATACACACATTTTTATATACTCATTTTTATACACGCTTTTTAAAATGTGTCTAAAACGTGTATAAGAATGTGTGTATAAATGTGTACGTGTGTTCAAATGTTTAAAAATATGTGTATAAAAACGCGTGTAAAAACGTGTGTATAAAAACGTGTGCAAAAACAACGTGTGTATAAAAACGTATGTAAAAACAATTGTATAAAAACGTGTGTATAAAAAAGTGTGTAAAAACGTGTGTATAAAAGTGAGTGTAAAAACGTGTGTAT
The DNA here is from genome assembly GCA_030686995.1 of Artemisia argyi. Classification (NCBI taxonomy): domain Eukaryota; kingdom Viridiplantae; phylum Streptophyta; class Magnoliopsida; order Asterales; family Asteraceae; genus Artemisia; species Artemisia argyi. Next base: position 11,685 of record JARVZY010001562.1, on the reverse strand, counting down.
AAAAACGTGTGTAAAAACGTGTGTATAAAAACACGTGTAAAAACGTGTGTATAAAAATGAGTGTAAAAACGTGTGTATAAAAACGTGTGTAAAAACGTGTGTATAAAAACGCGTGTAAAAACGTGTGTATAAAAATGAGTGTAAAAACGTGTGTATAAAAACGTGTGTATAAAAACGCGTGTAAAAACGTGTGTATAAAAATGAGTGTAAAAACGTGTGTATGAAACGTGTATAAAAATGTGTATAAAAACGTGTATAAATTTTAAAGATATTTAGAAAAAAAAAATTATAAGAAAACCAATTTTTTAATTTTTAATTTTTTTTTAAAATTTTTTTTAGTTAAAAAAAAAAAAAAAAAAAAAAAACAATTTTTTTGTTAAATATAAACGGCCGTTAGTATAAAGGACTAACGGTGCAAATGTTTGTTGCAAACGGTCGTTAGCTAACGGAAAAAACTAACGAGCGTTAGCCAGAGGGACCAAACCCGTTACAGGTATAAACCACGGGGAGAGGATCCGAGAAAAAATCTTTCGAGGGACCAAATCCGTTAAACCCGTTAAACCACAGGGACGATTTATGAAATTTACTCTTTTTATTGAACTCTAACTATATCACCTCTACAATATTATACTAACTTTCAAATTAATGAACTGTGAATTAATTCAAGTAGATGTAAAAAAAATGATCAATATCAAACAATTTTCTTCAGAGAAAAATTTGGATACTACATGTAAACCATCTCCAAGGTCATGTAAGGTGTTTTCAAAGTTTTAGAAGAGACAAGTGTTCAAATCTCACAAGGTGATAATCTTTGGATAACTCATGGTGAAAGTATGAAAATGACAATGAGAATACCAATTGGCCTAGGTGTACAAAATTCACAAAAAGATTGACTTCAATAACATGATCATAGATGATCTTCATCTACACATTAATATTGTACTTAATATTATGATCCGAAACATATAGTAAACGTAGATGTTACATGGATCGATACAAGACAACTCTAAATATTTAAGTAGACTGAACATACGTTTAGGCCATCCACAATGGGCCAGGTTGGCAACGCTTAATGGGTTTCTTTTCAACGATCAATGCATTGCAATGCATCCATGTCATCAGTTTGTAGACTGATAGTGTGTTCAGAAACACACCGTATAAACACTAAAGATAGAGAAAGCTTTTAATTAAAAGTTATTAAAATATTGACATATGATTTTTCTATATTCAAAAGACACCATCCAACCCTTTAATTACAGTTACAGACAACAAGATTAAAGAAAAAAATGATTAAATTTACTATGATGTGGAAAGGCATTAAAATGTGTAAAGTTGAATGCATTGTAAGAGCACATGATATGGTTGCAATCCGTCCCTTTTTTTTGTGCCATCTGTGAGCCAATCATACCGGCCAACATGCCAAACTTGTGCCAAAAATATGCCTAGCCATTTCAGTGGCTCACGCCAAATGCACTTTTTTGTGCTTTTATTATTATTATTTTTTGTATTGTGAGTAAGTGGGTATATTTGGTATGGTATTTTGTGAGACCTACAAGTGATGTTATTGGTATGAAGGAGGGGTGTTTTAGTTATTGGTGTGTTATTGGGAGGGGATTAGGTGGCGTTGAGATGTCATACCAATAACGTGTTATCCGTTAGCACCATACCTTGTGCTTTAAGAGTTTTGTATAAATATTGAGATGTTGATATGGCAGTGATATGATAGTGTATTGAACTCTGCGTTACATTACATTAGGGGTGAGCAAAATCGGCCAAAAACCGACCGAAACCGACCCCGACCGACACAAACCGAGTTATACTCGGGTCGAGACTCTGGTTGGGATTTCCAGGATGTCGGGACTCGGGTCGGGTCGGGTTGGGACTCGGGATAAACCGACGAAACATAAAGAAAACCACACGAGTCGGGACTCGGAATATACTCAGGTCGGGATTCGGTTAGGGATTTTCCAGCTTGTTGGTTTCGGGATGGGTCGAGCTCGGGTCGGGACAGGTACATTACATTATGCATTTTAAGTCTCATAATAAAAGAAGACGAAACCTAATTCAAGGTCCGTAAGAAAAGAGAATAAAAAGACAAGGGGCCAGTTACAGAAAATAAAAACACATTAAAAAGTGAGAGAAGAAAATCCCCAAATTGTAGAGGCAGAAAAACACGTCTTGTATTTCTTCCACAAAAATATCTCTCTCTTAAATCGGAACCCTAGATTTTCTCTACCGTCGCCGGAAAACATGGTAGTTTATTTCTATTTCTTTACTTACTAATCAATTATTAAATTATTTTGATTTTGAGATATATATTTACTGTGATCTGTTAGATGTATACTGATTTCGTTGATTGATTTATTATTATGGTTCAATTGTATATGTATAAGTTGTTATTCAGCTAGATCAGACCTTCTTATTGTCAGATGTGACTCACTGAGTTCACCAGCTTCATTTTGTGTCTGTAAAAAGTTAAAATAAACTATTGAGATGTAAAAACTCTGATGATTTAATATTGCTTTTTGTTTCGGCAAAAGCCGAAAATGAAATATTTTTAGATCTATAATAATAATAGATTTAAAATCAAAATTGTTTATTTTTTAAAGTAATGTCACTATTGGTTACTTGATCTAAAAAACAAAATGTTGATTTTTTGTCGTTTTTAATTGAAAACCCGCGTCAAAGGAATTTATTGGTTTAACGTCAAATATCCGATATGTATTAGTTTGGCATAGTTATGTTACAAAGATATTGTTGCGATTTGTGCCAGCCTTTTTGTAACATTATTATTATACGGAGAGACTTGAATTTGTTATCACAGTGACTGTTTTCTTATGAGCCGGGCTCAAATATTAAATTATCATAAAGTTATAGATGGTTGATTGCTTGGTAATGTGGTCCGGGGAGGCACTATTTGGGTGAATTTTGTTTGTCTTCCAACAGATTGCGTGAATTGGCAGGCTTAATTTACATGATCTTCTACGAGATTTGGTGTTAGTTAGGCGTGTTGAGTTGGTGAGCTGGTAGGTTTGTAATGTCAACTTTAAGATATGTCTGGCTAAACTTGGAGTAGTCTGGAGAGAGATAGAGACAGATTTTGGGTTACCAATTGTGGTCCATGTAGTTATTAGTTGAAAATAGCAGCCTTTTATTGTTCGTGCTGTAACATATATTGATAAGAATATCTCATGTTTAATATCGGGACCCTCATGGTTATGTCTAGGAATTGACTGCAGGATTTTAGCTGTGTTGTAGGGCCACTTTTTCGGACTATAATGATGCAATAAATGGCGTAACATTTGAAGATAGTATGATAGTATGAGTAGGGCTGTATGATATATTTAGTGTGGTGGAAACAATGTTCTAGCGGGCCTGGTATAGGATGCCTCATTGGTATCATCACATGTGAAGAATGTTCGTACGGAACAACTGATACTACTAACAACCAAGTGTACTACCCTATAGACCCCTTTAACTCAAAATGAAATTCTATATGAAATATAGGCGTTGTTTTATCTTTTTGGTTTTCTTAATGTCATGCTTAATGTAGACCACAACATTTATGTGCTTAAAACTAAGGGTGATTTGAAGTTCATTTAATGATCTTATCTGTTTCCATCATGGACAGAAAATAGCTTTCAGTTGTTACTGTTTTAGAACTATTTACACACTCTTATCACCGCTGTTGAACCACATTTGTAAGATTGTTTCATATGCCTGACTGATAATCCATGAAACTTGCAGGCCAATGCGGCATCAGGGATGGCTGTGCACGATGATTGCAAGCTAAAGTTCATGGACTTGAAGGCAAAAAGGACCCACCGCTTCATCATTTATAAGATTGAAGAGAAGCAGAAGCAGGTGATAGTTGAAAAGCTTGGAGAACCAGCTGAGACTTATGATGAATTTGCAGCATGCCTCCCTGCTGATGAGTGCCGATATGCTGTTTTTGATTATGATTTTTTGACCCCAGAGGGTGTTCAAAAGAGCAGGATTTTCTTCATTGCATGGTAATAATTGATTAATAACCTCCTATAGTTGACCTTTAATTTTGTATGAGGTGTTTAACAGATTTGTTCTATTCATCATGTGAAAGGTCTCCGGACACTGCTAGGGTGAGGAGCAAGATGATTTACGCAAGTTCCAAGGACAGGTTCAAGAGAGAGCTCGACGGTATTCAGGTGGAGTTGCAAGCAACAGATGCTAGTGAGGTGGGGCTTGATGTTATTCAAAGCCGAGCAAATTGAAGCTGGATAAAAGTCAATGGAGATGCTCTTATTCTTCATTTATGTTATGTCTATAGTGTCCTGGTATGTAGATTAATGATGAATGACTGGCGTACCAGACGGATATGTTACTCTTTCCAAGAACTAGTGTGGTTTTCAGGTAAAAATTGTGTGATGTTTGTGTGATCCAACAAAAGCAATATGAATTGTACTGTATTTCAATTTGATTTCATCCTTTTCATGGATGTTCCTATGTTCTGCATATTCTTCATCTGTTGTGTTGCTATCTGCTTGTCCGACTTTAAAAAGTCTTGATTGTATACTAGAAGCCATAACTAGCATATGTGCAGTTAGGTTTTGTGGTTCCAGAAAAGTTTGCGTTTGCTAGTACCGACTGCTTAGATTAAACCTAGACTTGAAATGGTCTTCAGCTACTATTGCAGCATTACGGCAGATACGTGCTCAGCTGTGGTTATAATGTGTTTGCTGAGTAGTCAAACTTTTCCATACAAAAGGGTCACAGAGCAGACTATGTAATATGTATGTATTTGTTAAAACAAATACTTGTTTTGTACAGCTGAATACAAAAATGTTTTAAGACATTTGGTTGGCTGTATTACTTCATAAATGTGAGTAGCAGACACTTCTAGGTTCTAACCGTTCAAGCAACTTTTTGTTGTTGTATGTTAGATAATACTCCGTATAACATTTTTTTTTTTACCATGCTTCAACTTGTATTGAATGGTTGAACGGGGGAGTCTGGCTTTGCTAGAGTTGCCATAAGCTTTATATGTAATTCAGGGTTAGAGATAAATCAACTAGCACACTTCGAATGTTTATGTGATAAACCTTACTGTATTAATTGACATATATAGATAGTTTGACATGATTTATTTAATAGGTACTTCGAATTAAGACAATCCTATGAGTGCAATTTTTATAATCTTTGGACCACCTGTGTTTTTCTTTGCTAAAACAATCAAGTCTGAGTTTCTGACCAAAATTGAGTTTTCATTCTAAAAGTGTTAAATCTCTTTTTGGTAAAAATAAACTTCCAGTTTAATGATGTAACAAAATACTGTAACAAATACAAAAAGAAATATTAAACAAAAATGGTATAACACTCTTCAAGTCTTCATAGAGACCGTGTTCCCGACTTCCCGTCAGGTCTTCTTAGGCCCGGTCCAACCTCATTATTATGGTCCGGTCTTTCATGAATACTGGATGGATTCGGAACGGGCCTTTGGCAGCTTTTTTGGTCCGGGCCTTTAATAAGAAAGACGTAATAAAAGTTAAATTGAGGTTTTTAGTAGTGTCACTCAAATAAGCGACTTTATTGTGGACCGTGGGCTATGCTTTTTTTTAGTTTGCGAGCGCCAAACTATAAAATCCTCTCATTTTTTAAAAAACAAGTAAAGCGGCGGCCGGCCGCTTGCGCTGTTTTTTTTTTTTTTTTTTTTTTTTTTTTTCTTTCTTTATTTATTTAGTAATTTGTGTATTATACATTAGAACTTATATCCCAAACACCCCTTATGCCAAATACCCCTTATGCACCAGTACCCCTCCAAATAAACATAATCCAAACGCCTCTCATGCACTAGAAAATACCCATAATCAGCAATATACCAAAGTACAACAACACTATCATCATGAATACTAAACATCAAAATAAAACCAATTCTTGTACTCATCATACAACGTTCAATAACATTAATTACCAGGCTTATTTCTGCATTTAATCCAGAAAAGGTCATATTTCCAACCAATCCAAATAACCATTTTACTTCTGCAGCAAGTCAGCCTCACCCGGTTAACCTGTTGATAGTCAATCCAAACGATAAGGCTCAGGGAGTGGACGTATATCAATTAATATCAGAAGCTATAAGTGACTGAAAACTGAATATATGTCTATAATAGATTATCTATAGTTCTCAGTCAAATACCAACAAAAGACAAAAAATGCCCCTATCAAAATTATAGATAATCTGTAACAGTAAACTAAATTAAAAATTCAAATACATTAACTAATCAAGGATGATTCCCCATAGTATTATAGTGAAAGACCAAAAGTAAGAGAATTTACCTTCAAAAGTAAATGCATAACGATAAATTGCTTATGGGATGCTTTCAGCTTGTTCATTTTGGTTCACTACAACTATACACAATTCAGGTAGTAAACTGAGTATAACTTATAACCATCTAAGTACTTAACTGAATACATAATTAGCGACCACTAATGTTTTCCCTACCCAATACTTGGTGCATGTTGGTAACTGAAACTAATAGCGACCATAACACGCCAAATTCATAACCAATCATTGGACTGACACATGATCAAACATCATCAGTGTTACCATCATACAACCTAAGACTTTCTATCTACACAGTAGTATAGTACATGTTCAACGAACCTTCGTATCGGTCTCCATGTTAACACCATTCTCAGTCACAGGGGCAATGTCCATATTAACAGTAGTCTCATTCGCCAATGGCACATCAGATGAGGCATCGTCGGTATCCATCTTCGTTGCCTCTTTCGATGGTTTCTTAGTCACTGGAACTTGAACTTCCTCTTCTTCAATTAGCTGAAAATATAGATAAAAAAAAAAAAAAACCTGAAAATTACATGGAATGCAAAGCATAAGCGTTCATTCTAAGGAGATGGCATAAAAAACCTGAAAATTACATGTATCCAAGAACTTGCCACTTAAAACATACCAACAATCGGAAATACTCCTAATGAGATTTTCTTTGTTTGTGTTGAGGAGTCCTTCCATCCTTCCGATTCAGATTTCAGCTCACGAATCTCCTTGCCTTGCTGTTTTTAGAAGCACTACTACGCCGGTAGGATGGGCATGCTGAGAAAAGCGCAAATACAAAAAAAAAATAACTGATTTAAGCATAACTAAGCTGGAAGAAACAACTACAAACAAAATCTGGAATATAAGTGTACATATATTAGCACACTATGCAGACCATAACATAGGTTTCCAACTTTTTTTTAAACATTTGAGGCTTTGGAAATAATTACAAAGCAAGGGAGCAATGATTTAGAATTAAGCAAATACAGTTATTAATATTTGAATGCTATAAATTGTGCAAGTACAATTCTTATCAACCCCCAAACAGGTAGATCAAAATATATGTACATCAATAAAGTGACTTCACCATTTGATGGTTCTAAAGGGTCACATTTACAAACTTCATACATCTAAATTCAAAGGTGAGCGAGCATGTATTTAAGAGCGGTGTGAAAGGTTATATCTACATAGTCAAATTGATCTTTAGTTTACAATCAGAAAACCCCATCGACATAACTAAACTACAACATTTTACAAATATAGCAACTTTACCAGCACAAAAAAAACCACCTCTGGTGTTATTTAAGCTAAAATCAGTGGATAAACATTTGTGGTTCCACTTTTATAACATGTTTATAAATATATAGATACACATTTTAAACACACCTTCATTCGATACACGCCTCAGCTTTTTAGCAGAACTCCTACGATTGCCGACAACAGGCAGTCTAGAAATATCATTTCCACGGGGCGTAAAAGTCTGATAGTGCAAGGTGTTAGTAATACCTATTACAAAAAAAAAATCAGCAACCATATGTAAAGAACAACTACAAATGAATAAACCATTAAACACAATGAAACACTCACTTGTCGAATGAACTACAGGTGTAATGGGCACCATGTTTGATATGCGTTCTCTCTGGGCAACCAATCATCTGGCAGATGTCCACCCGATGGACCTTCACATATAGCACCTATAAAAAAGAAAACAAAAACAACATATAAGCGACATTCAATACACTTCATTATATAGATGCATGGATCAACTACCTTGTCTAAATAAACAAAAACAACATATAGGTCAAATTTTATACTTTCACCCGTATGAAGACAAATCAATACAAAATGTATCCCCTGTAGTATAGGTCATATTTCAATATCCGAAAAAATTGCAGAGCGGGTTATTACCTCTAAGCTTTATGCTAAAATGATAGAATACTAATACATAAGTATTAACCATGGTTACCCCAAAAAAACCCATATTTTTTCACTTTTAAAATCGTTCCAAACATTGAGGCATTTCTACTTTTTAACACTAAATCAAAATAGCCGGGGTTGCTTCCCAAAATAGTAAGCCGAAATTGTTCCATAAAGCAAAACAACATACCTGTGACTTGTGTAACCTCTTGACATTTCAACGAACACATGCTTGACAACTCCAAGTCACTACCAAAGATCTCAAACACATACATGTATCATATTTGTTACAATTCAAAGATGTAAATTAGTTAACAAAGACAAACCTAGAAAAGATTTCGCACACCAACTTGCCAACACATGTGACAACTGGCAAATTAGGGAGCTATTTTGAAAACCCGCATTACGTAAAAGTTCGTTTATAAATTTATGTTTGAAATTTTATTCGTAACGAACTTGTAAAACCTATATTGTGGTTGATTATATTTAAAATTTTTATGGAATCAATTTGGATTATCGATGTGATGAGAATTTATTTCGAGATTTTATTTGGCACTACGTTGACTCCGGCACTAGGATAACCTAACAAAACTTTAAATGTTTTGAATGACTTGGTTTGGTTTATATATTTAACGAACGTATTATGGAGTTTTAAATTATTGAGGAACGAGCTTGGTTTGAGTATTTCGAGATATTTTTGAAAAGTTACGGGTTTGGCCTTGCGTTTTATAACTAGCCACTTTACCCCATACTAAAATAATAATAATAATAATAATAATAATAATAATAATAATAATAATAATAATAATAATTATTATTATTATTATTATTATTATTATTATTATTATTATTATTATTATTATTGTTATTGTTGTTGTTGTTTTACAAAAAAAAAAAAAAAAAAAAGAAAAGAAAAAAGAGGAGGAGTAATAAAATTGGTCCTTGTGGACCGGTTATACACACACAAACACAACCCACCCATCATCTTCCTCACATCTCTCTCTCCCTCTCATCTTTAACCCTAGCCGCCCCTTATTCCGGCCACCACCACAGCCACACCGCCGGTCACCACACTACACCGCCACCACCAATCAACTCCCCATCATCTATTCTCTTAGATCCAAACAACATAAATAATAGGAAGTCAACCTGTAAAAGAAATTAACAAAACCTCCAAATTAACAAAACCCCAAAATCATTATAAAGCCCTAATAAAAAAATTAATTAACTAAAATTAAACCGTTATAAATAAAGTTCATAAACATGATATTTACCAACAGATCATCATAAAAAACATATTTAGCAACTGATTATTATGATAAATAAGATATATAAAACCTCGTTTTAAGAAGTCACTGTTCATGCTAAAAGAACAAATTATTTATATCCAATTTTATAACAATTAACATAAAGAGTAGACAACATTAGAAATATTCAATAGATTATTATGCAAAGCAAAACAAAACAAAACGATGAGATAGAATTACCTGATAGAATACGATGCGTAAAATTGGCGGCCGACGATCGGTGTTATTTAATTAAGATTGATCAACTTACATAAGATCTTGCTTAGTACACTGTTTTGGATCTAGGGTTTCACACAATACATAGAAAAAAGGTGATTGTGAATGTTCTGGAACGGGGGACTATTAAGTATGGCATAAGTTGGGTTTGTCCAATGTAGGCTGGAAAATCAGGCCAAGAATGGGCCAACGTTTTTGGCGGGAAACTCACATAGCAATACGACGTCGCATACCTTGTGATTTAATATATATATATATATATATATATATATATATATATATATATATATATATATATATATATATATATATATATATATATATTGTAGTATTTATTAATGCTTAATCAAAGAGCATTATATTACCATACAACTTATGGAGAAGCGTATTGGAGGATCTAAGAAACTTTGGCAAAAGTTTTTTATGCTCTAATTTATCAGCATCAAGACTAATATGCAACAACATATCAATTTTCCGTCTTCGTCACTATCGCTGTTGATGCAGTTACCCACTGTCTCCCTTCAGCCTCACCTACATATTGCAAAAAAAAAAAAAAAAAAAAAAGGCAACCGGTGAGGATGTAAAGAGGAAAGATAGGTATTAAGTGGGCACCAAGAGAGTATCCTCTTAGCATAAGATTTGAATTAGTAACATTTTTTGCAGTGTCGTATCTTATTTAAGGATGACATTTTTTGTGCCCCAAATAAATGTCTGATCACAAACTAAAAGAACTCATTCATCATTCATAACTCAATGCTTTCAAACCTTTTTAATGCAAATTCTTTAGTCGATAGCAAGTGATATGAATGAATAGTGTATATTACCTAATATGTAATGTTGACCTGTTGGGCCTTGTTCGTTCCGGCCTTAGTCCTTAATACACCTTTATGGCTTTGATGGGAGCCCAACTCTTTATAAGGTACATATATGACATAAACTAACAAGTAACAAATGCAACCAACATTTTTTATTTATTTTTTATTTTTTTAGTAAAGGGTTTCTCAGCAAAATATATTACTCCTAAAGAACAATTAAGTACAACGGTTGAGGGTGAGTCCCACAACTCAGCCCAAGAAATCTAAACAAACACTCTTATAGAGAATAAGACCTAACTTAGCATAAGAATGACATGTCATACTTATGCATAACAAGAAAGAAACCCATCTAAATTAACTATGAAGATAAAAATTCAACCAGCATTTTTCCAAACTCTAATTTGGTCAAAGATTCATTCCCTTTCTTGGTTATTTTCATACTTTGATGACAAAATTATAAACTGGATGGAAGTTGATTTTCACATTTTTGTTTATTTGGACAATTTTATTTCACTTGACCTAAAAAGCGATTCATTGAAAAAGGGATCTTATATATGATTTGAGTTTGATTTGATTTCCAGTGCAATTATGTCAACATAACTTAATTTAAACATGATGTGCTTACCAGAGTGTTGTTAGTGCTAAATCGTGTTTCCGACACAATCCTTTTTCATTATCTGCTAGGTTTGTTTACACAAAACTTAGTCTGGAATCTAGGCAGTAAGCAACTATGGAAACATATATATCTTATCTATCTTTTCATGTTGCTAAAGAAACTTGAACTTCCTTTTCTTTTCCCACACCCCCCCACTTTTTTTTTTTTTTTTTTTTTTTTTTTTTTTTTTTTTTTTTAAATTATTATTATTATTATTATTATTTTGAAACAATTACTTAAATTCACAAATGACCAATTGCAACGGATTTGCAACAGATTCCTACCGTTGCATTAGCCCACTTGTGTTGTAGTGCATGTACGTATACACATTGTCTTCAACTCTTTGTTTCCTACAATGACGGATGGAATTCTGATAATAGTCTCTCGTGTCGTGGCATTCAGTTAAAAACGCCCTCTAGGAAAATGCTACTACTTACAAGAAGAGCAAAAATACACTGCAACAAA
>JARVZY010001561.1:0-28465 GCA_030686995.1 Artemisia argyi | reverse complement strand
TTGTAGGCAATAAGTGTAACACGTGATGAGTCAAGCAAATTGAATATATGTTCTTCAACAATCAGTTAGGTATGTTAGTTGATGATTTGAACGATTTTTTAAAAAAGATAGTATCAATTGGCATTTTTTATTTTTAGATAAATATCATATAATTAACATCCACCTCATTTGGCGATTATCAATTGTTAATCCTTTGCTTACACCATTTGTTAATCTCTATTTTTGATTGGATGTTTATTAATCATGCAGGTTCACTTTCAATAGAGGTTCGCTCCTTAGCATGGATCGAATGTGTCTCAAGTATGTTTTCAATTTTAGTTCTCTTGACCTTTCAAATACAATCTATTTATTAGTTTTCACTTAGTATATATCATGGTTTTAACATTAAACAAGGTCACTCATTTGGCGCGCAGCCAACCTCATAATACTAATTATCATAAGATTTTAGAAACTGTGACCCAAGAAAGGTTTGAGAGTTAGAAATTTGTAGTGACGTGTTGATTTATGTATAGTAAAGAAATTGATGTGAAATGGTTTTTCTGATCTTATTGGTTGTTAATATGAAAATGTTATAATCTACAAATGGTGCAATTTTAAATGATTTTGTTTAGCAACACATTTAGACTCAAAAGAGGGAGCCAATGAGATTGAGATGGGTTTCTTTAGGAATTATCTTATCGTGAATGCACGTACCATGGTAACAATAAACATTGTTTAAAGAGAGTTTGAATTGAAGTCACATAATCTTTCACTGTTCAAGACCATGGATGAGCAAAACGGTTCCACATTTCTAAGAGATATCAAATCATATCATCTTATTGCTAATGGGATTCAAATTCTTTATATCTAAACGGGGTTCATAACAAGACTATAAGGAAGTATCATTAAACTTTTTTTTTTTTTTTTTTTTTTTTTTTTTTTTTTTTTTTTTTTTTTAATTCGGCATGTAGGTTATAAGAATTTATTTTTCTTCAATCTTATATAGGTTTTTTCGAGTTCGAGTTTGAGTTGGTTTGAGAGATAGAATATCTTGAGGTGGAAGTATATTCATCCTTTCCTCATTTTGGCAATTCTGTTATGTTAACTGATTGCAGCCTTATGCCTTTCTAATTTCGTATATAAATTTTTATGCAAAGTAAGGACGTAGTAGCTATATGTGAACTATGTAAAGATTAAATTGATGTGGATGTAGTAGTTATAGCCTTTTTGCCTGTTTGGTTTCATTTATAATCTTTTATACAATTGGTAGCTATAATCTTTCATGTTTATAAGGTATTTTAAATTCTAACTTATTTTGGTAATTTAGAAGAATTAACGTAAAAAAGCGGGTTGTAATCAAGCAATAGTTTGATTCGTACAGTTGATAATGTGGCATTATTTAGTTAAGCACGTTTATGTCATGTTGTTTGTAATGTATGCGCTCGAGCTCATGGAAAATTTATGTTTGTAATGTATGCACTCAGCTCATGTGGAAGTTATTGAAAGTTTGTGCTCACACCCACTCTCATTTTAAGTTTTTTTTGGAGTAAAAAAATATTATGGTTATAGACAAGTGTGACGTTCTTCTGCAAGGTACTAATTCAGCTTCCCATATACATTCTTCTTATTAATTTCCATAATTTATGTGGTCTGACATATCTTATAATAAATGTCAAACAGAGTGGGACAATCGAGTTTTGTAATGGGTCGAAAGTGATGACCCGGTTCACCAAATCAAAGGTTTGTCTTTGTTTAAATTCTATTTATTTTCTCACCAGTTACGTAGACCGACGATGTTTTGATATCTTATTGATGACATTTTAACTCAAACGGGTAACAAACATATGCCACAATTTTGTTGTGCATATTGTTAGAAGTGATCAAGCAACTGTACGTTTTCCAATAAATTATTCGAACTTCTAACATGTCATTCTTTTAAAAGTATATAATTTGTGTGATTGTTTATACTATCAAAGTACAATTTCAATATTTATAGAGTATATCCCCAATTGTTAAGAATATCAAATTGCATATCATAGGTTCATGCTAACATGAAATAAGTCTTTTTATCACATTCATGCTACAAAAGTACCAAATTTTAGCGGCTTGTGCATGACTTTGATTTCATACCTTTCAAGGACGGGAGAACGAGATTGAAGTTGTTCGTCAATTTGGTATGCACCTACACTTCCAGTACAACAGAGAAGATAATGAATGAAAAACAACGAATGTTTAAATTCTACTTTTTGTTCATTTACAGTTATTCGACAATTCTGTCATTTGCAATCAGTATATTTTTATTAATATATATGGAATAATCTTTTGTTACTTTTATCGATTTTTGCGCTGTATATGTAAATATTATGTATCAGTATTAGTGGTTGCTTTGCATATCTCTTTTGAAATACCCTTGAATTTTACGGTTTTTAGCCATTGTAGTTATATTGCTTGTGATTTTCATGATTATTTATAGTATGATTAGTGATTGTAAATGTTAAAAAATCGGATCAGTGGTGGTTAGTATTATTTGAAGTTGGCACAACTCATAAGCTAAGTTTTTTTTGGGTGGGCTTATGAGCCTATCAACTAGAGCTAATTGCTTATATAAGCTCATAACCTTAACTTAAAAAATAACCTTAACTTAAAAAGCTTATAACCCAGAAAACATTTGCTTATGAGTTTAACATTTAGAAGGAGGTACTCGGTCCTACTTAACTATCTTATTTTTGTTACATAACTCGAATATTCCACAAAATTACACTCCACAATCACTATAACAAAACACAATACCAACACCATGTTTTACCACTTCCAAGTTTGTGTCCATAGCGATTTACCGTGAAACCTGATGAAATAGAATGATTTTAGTCACTCGACAAGGTATAAGAGACAAATATAAATTTGAAGGTTGTGATGGATAATGTTTTTTTGATACTCCGAGGGTATATGCTACTTTCTTACATCGTTGAATTGTAACGCACTTATACAATACATAATGTTCGACTATGTAGCAAACATGTCAAGAGTATGTTACAATTTTTTATAAAATGCCATGAAATGTTATTTATGTTTGTTGTTACATATTTTATTTATTTTGTTGTTACCTTATTTTTTCTCTTTATATACGAGAAATGTTTTCAAACTTAATTAGCAAAAAACATTAGATGACCTTTATATCATTTATAGAATTTATTTTATTTTTATGTAGCATTAATATTTTCTATTCATACGTCTAACTAACATGTCATTTATTCACAAAATATCAAAAATTGTTCTCTTCTATAAACATATTTCTTTTCATAACATATTAAAAACTACTATTCTACAGTTCTCCATTTAATCCTTCTACAGTTCTCCATTTAATCCCGTGAATTTCACGGGTTAATAACCTAGTATTTCATAAATCATAATCATCACACCGGAATTGATGAACACATTATTATTAGAGCTGACGGATTTTGACGCAATACTCATTATTATTAGAGCTGACGTTTAAATGGCTACTATAATCAAGTGTGAAAAACTGAATATTGATGCTAATTAATTAAATACATATAGTACCCGGCTAGAATTAACGACTGATTATTTTGTAAGATACTTCGTGTGTCACAACATGCAAACCGGACAGGGTCGACCATCAGTTAAATTATGTTAGTTGTCTTGAATCAAAAATACAAAAACTTGAACACGAGTTATTGTCTTCTTCGAATTTAAACTCATAGTTGGTTTAAGTGAATTAAGAGTTGTCATTATCAGTTGATTAATCGTTTTCGTTTCTTCGCTTCCCTTATTGGGTACATACTTTAAGGTTTGAGTTTTACGTTATACACTTATACTACAAAGATATGTAAACACAATTACCATATGACAAAACATTAAACATATATACATTCTTTGTTACACATAAGCATGCATAGAATTCTAAGAATAAACTACATATCAAACATCATGTTACCAAATCCTAAAATTTTAGATACTTTATCAATAAAATCAAGTAAAATTATGTCATGTCACGTAGACCATTACTCATCATCCCCACATACTATTCTCTACTCACGTCAAATTTAAAAGTTACTTTTTCTAATACTGTTTCACCCACTTTTCTTTTCTTTTATCATCACCATACCCGTACTCCTCCACCAACTCTTATCAGTCATCAACCATCACTACAACAAAGCATCTAGTTATACACGTATATTGGGGCATATTTACACGCTTATTAGTGTGATTAAATTTGAAGTCCACGCATAGGTATAGCGTGGAGTATGTTGGCGTCACAAATTGATAGACACTATTAAGCGTGTACAATTGATTTGATTGTGACGCTTAAAACTGTGAAATAAAATGTTGATTGTCCACGCTTTTTAAAGTGAAAAAGTTCTGTAAATCCCACACTACAAACCGTGGAAAGATGTTCGAAAAGTACACCCTTGAACACGTCATCAAATTTGTACACGCTTTTAAATGTGGTCACCTACTATTTTGATAATTTCTCAATCATAACCCTGTACTTTTGATGATTTTACAATTCATACCCTGTATTATAAGAAATGCTCAAAATTTGCAGCATACTTCTTAATTCTGCAGCATATAACATTTCTTATTAAACATCAGATGATTTGACATTCTTATAACACTTATCATACCACACTATTTGTTAAACTAACGAGTCGTTTAACCCGCGCGTTGCCGTGGAAGTATTAACACTTTGTATGATATATATGTTATTATTCATCATAAACATATACACAGACGTGAAGCATACTGAAACTATACAGTAGTATCTTGTACACGATCAAAGTTGATATAAGTAAAAATCTTGCTTCGGCATCCTTTATTTCATCAGATCTCTCTATGCAACACCACTTTATAATCTAAAAATCTGCATAAAAATAACCCATATCAATATAAATCTGAATTACCTTATAAGTGGTCATTTTTTAATGGGACAAAGTCTAGTTTAGATGTCAATACAAATGCTCAATTATTACATATAACAAACTGGCCAACAGAATGTTGAACTCAGTTTGGAATAATCATTTGTGGTTGTATTAAATTGTTGCAGGTATACCCATAGATATCATGCCATGATACAATGACCCTGCAAACTTTGCTCTACCACAACAGGTTGCCACACTTTAGCCTTTAAAATAAATCATGCCCTTAAAAGATAGTAACTACAATCTTGAAAGCCTAATCTAGTTACTATGATTTGCAATGAAGTAACATGTATGTGTTTTGTGGACCCTTTTGCATCAAGTATTAATCTAAACATCATATAATTAACCGCAGATATGTAAAATAGTTTTATGTGTAGTTTATAACGGTAATACCTCTTTCGCTAAATATCTTTATAGTCGGGTGCAACGACAGAACGGTTGGGCAATGCCAATTGGGTCTTAGCAATCTCGTAAACTCTGTTGACAGTCTCGGGTTTTGCCTACCAAAATATGCAAAATATTCAAATTATATGTAGAAGTCGATATTTACATTAATTGAAGCTATGAAGTACATACATGTAAAACATTGTAACATACTTCCACCTTGTATACAAAACTTTACTTATAAGTTATAACCATAACATACCTATTATTGTTTGTGACTTTGAGAGTCTTACTACATTGAGGTTGTGATTGTCGATGAGCTTTATAGAGCATTTAGCTTTTATCTATCTGCCTAATGAAAGATTCAATCTTAATTCATCTTAAGCCTTACCTACGTATAACATAACTTCTTCTATCCTAACTAACAATTTAACAATCAATAACCACTATTGATTCTAGTGTAGTCGGTACGCCATCATCCGTTAAAGCATTCAAACACATTCATTAAACGAAGAAAGCGTGAAAATTGATCTACATTATGTATCTTTTCACACAGCACCTAACCACCTAACGAAAGATTAACCATTCAACAATCCACATTACATAAATCCAAAACCACTAACGCCTAAACAAGATCATATACAACGCAAAGACATTATAATTTAATATCATTTTAAACTCAAATAAGAAAAATTACTACCTCCTCAGGAGGAAGCCGAAACAGTTGTCGATACTCTTCGCTTCACAAAGACGGCTAAAAAAATCAAACAAAATCAATTAAAATAAAAATAAAAATAATAATAATAATCAGTTAAAAAGTCAAATAGTCAACGCAATCTCAAAATTCAGTTACAAAACCTGCATATCCAGCTGATTACTCCGATTAGGAGACGAACTGGAGCTCTCAACCGGATCTAAACTTCCAGCCGACGGAGGCGAACCGGTGACCGGAGAAGATGATTGGGTTGTTTGTGGTGGTGACGGTGGCGGTGGTGGTGATTCGAAACCCTAATTTTGAAACCCTAACGCTACACAAATGATTTAACGGGTCGAAGTTGATTATGAAGTTGATTTCAAGATAGTGTGAGTTTATTGATTTTATAGAATTGAAAGATTTGAAGATCTTATGAGTTTATAGATTTGAAGATTTGAAGATTTGAAGCTGTTGGTGTGAGTTTATCCATTTTTCAGAAATGAAAAACTAGACATGTAATGTTAGTAAAGTTGGAAGTGAAAAATGTAAATTTCTCCACTTTTAGTAAGTACACGCTTATTTATGTGGACTATTTAGTTACTTATAAATTTTTACACGCTTTTGCTAGTGAACATATTTATCACGCTCTGATGTGTGCATTTTATTTGTACATAAGATTTGTATTTCATTGTTCACGCTTGAAAATGTTGAGTATTTTTTTGCACGCATGTAATTGTGGATAAACCCAAAATATATCTACACGCTTTCAATAACGTGGAGAAATAAACGTGTAAAATCTAACTTTTTTTTGTAGTGCATCACCTTTTTATAAAATAGAAATAAAAAATATCTTGCCCCATGAACTATTTGTTTTCTTCTTTGCATCTCTGCCTTTATAATACGCATATGAATAAAAAAATTAGCTTGATTACCAAAAATATAAACTTAGAATTAGTATGATATTGGTTGCCAACATATTCAGAACACCATACAAGTATAATTTTCGTTTCATTGTTAGCAAGTGTTGTCCTTTTTTTCTCACAAGATGTTTAAATACACGAATAACTAAAAATATTAGCATAGGCTTCTTTGATGATAGCGTTACATAAAAAAATAAAAGAATTAATGTATGCTACTTTTTACCCAAAGAATATCATCATCTTATTTTCTCAAAGATTCATAACCGCCGTGCTACACAAAGGCCAAGCTGAAAACCAAAAAAAGAAGAAAGAAAAAAAAAAAAAAAAAAAAAAAAAAAAAAAAAAAAAAAAGGTAATTAATAATGTCAATGAGAAGATTAAACTTAAAAAGGGAACGTTTATCTTATCAGGAGCAAATTTGTAGGACGTAAAGAAAAATTAAACGTAGCTTACCGTCGGTAATCATAAATCATAAAGTTAACGTAAGCTTCTCACTTCAAACGTAAATCACCATCTACACTTTAAACCACCAAAAAAAAACATATTAACCAGAAACATGAAATGAAACGAATGTTATGAGCCATTAGTTTACAGAAGTTTCTATTATTTAAAGACTAAACAAAGGAAGTGATTTCGTCCAAAAAAAATAATAATAATAATAATCAGAATCCAGAAGCTAAAAGAAAGAGATCGAGTAACCAAAAATGAAGACAAAGTATGAACAATAAATGGAGAGTGCACTCACCTGGATATCGGTCTCAAGAGGTTCCATAGGTTAAAGCAAACAACCAAAAACAAGTAGTTAATGAAAAAGATAGTTAAAAGTAGGCGTGAAAAAAAAAAAAAAAAAAAAAAAAAAAAAAAAATTAGACGACGTTTACCGTCACCCGGGCAAGAACAAATGAAGCCATATAGGGTAACATTATGATGGTGACCGGATAGGATGAGAGGAAATATAAATGAGAGCGTTAGAACTTAGAAGAAATGAGTAGGTTAGTGGTTATGATAAAATGAGGCTCCTTTTTTATTCATATAGGAAGATAAAAGCAGTTGCATACTATTTAAAGCTTAAAAGCTGATGTGTCAATTTTTAAGATGCTGATATGTCAATTTTTAAGCCATCTACACTAAAACAAAGGCTTCTTTTTAAATACTACGTAGATAGATACTAGGTAGAAGAGATAAAGAAGCGATCACACCGTTCTTTATTTTTCTTAATTCCGTTTGCACTTTTATAAAAAATGTAAGTAATTTACTTTAACAAACTTTAGTGTGTGAAGTGGGTGTTTGAGTTTAAGTTTTTATCAAATTGGTGTTTTAGTAGTATATATTGCCTTTTAAAAAAAATGATATTTTAGTTTAATTACTTTTGTTATTAGCTTATTGATTGCTTAATTTTAGCTTTTTTAGTTTGTGTCTTTAGCATTTTTATGGTTAAAATTTCATAAAGTTTAATTATTTTTATATAAATCATCATTTTTAGTCACTTAAATTTATAACGTTTTCATCTTTTAGTTTTAAAACTCACTTTTGATCATGTCTTAAATTCAAAAATAAATTTATTCGTTAGAAAAAAAAAAAAAAAAAAAAATCTCGTGCTTACATAGACATTATAACTAGTTGATTATAAATATGTGAATAGAAGTGATGGGTTGCCAGGTAAAAAATACGTTGAAGTGCCTAAATGAAAATGAGAATTGAATACATGTTTCGACACGTGTTTGTTTTTTAATGATGTATTTATCGTGAATTTAAAGGTCATGCATAATTGTTTGATTCATTTATTTTTGGTAATTGTCTTATATTCAATTATTCCCAAAATAATTATAATTATTTATGAAATCTATATTTGAAGACGTAAATGAATGTGCACACACTTTAGATCGAAATCAAATTTACTTTATAATGTATTTATAAAGTAAATAGATGAATAATTCATTTACTTTATAATTATAATTTACTTCCGTATGGGTGCAACTCCTTATTCTGCCATCTTGTGTGTTGTCCACCTTTGTGCCAACAAACAGAGCTCAACGACGTTTCAGTGAGAGAGAAAGGCACCAGCTTGACAGTATTACTCGTGCCATCCTCAGATGGAAGGATCCCGTCGACAGGCTTGGTTTGGTTAATTAAGGAGCGGTTGGTCGTTAAGCCTCATTCTTTTAATGGAGTGATGAAACTAAAGGATCCAGACGGAGTCAACTTGGGTCAATGCAAGCGTAAACTTGGGGACGGGCACTTCACTGCTGGGTGCTCACGTCTTCGGGCATCGCCCCGCCAACACCTGACACTCTTCGTGAGCTCGAGGCCAAACACGCTTATGCACCCCCTCCCACTCTGCCCTCTTTTTCCCCTGACGAGGATGCTCTTTTCGTTTATAAAGACTTGGTGCTTAACAGGATTCGCAGTTTCCCCAAGGGGACGTCGTGTGGACGTGATGGGCTCCGAGCACAACATTTGATGGATATTCTGGGTGGAGCGGCAACTGCCATCGCTGATGACTTGCTTGGGTCTATTACCGGAATTGTTAATCTATTCCTCAGCGGTAAGTGCCCCATCCAACTGGGTGAATATATCGTTAGTGCCCCCTTAGTCAAGGTCGGTGGTGGTGTACGGCCTATTGCTGTGGGTACGGTTTGGAGAAGGCTTGTGTCCAAGGTTGCTTCCTCGTCGGTTGGTAATTCCATGAATTCTTATCTGCAGGATTTCCAATTCGGGGTTGGAGTCCCGGGGGGTGTGAGGCCGTCCTCCATTCGGTGAATAGGCTTATTGAGTCTAAAGGTGATGAAGTTGGACACTCTATGCTCTTGGTGGACTTTAAGAATGCTTTCAATTTGGTCGAGAGGAGTGTCTTACTACAGGAAACTAAAGCGCGATGCCCGTCCATTGCCCCTTGGGTTTAGTTTTGTTATGCACGCCCTGCCAGGCTTTATTATGATAACTCTATCCTTTGGTCATGTAAGGGGGTTCAACAGGGGGATCCACTAGGGCCTTTGTTATTTGCCCTAGCTTTGCACCCTTTGGTTCATGCCATTAATCGCTCTTGTGAGCTTGCCCTTCAGGCTTGGTATCTTGATGATTGTACTATTGTTGGAGATACTCTCACGGTCGCTAAGGCATTGAACATCATCAGGACGGATGGCCCGACTCGTGGTTTGTTCTTGAATGTCGATAAGACTGAACTCTTCTGGCCTGTGGAGGATCCTAGGAGTAGAGCAGATGGTGTGTTCCCTACGGATATCGCTCGTCCGCTCCAAGGCGTCAAACTTCTAGGGGGTTCTGTCAGTTTGGATGACGGTTTCTGTCGAGACTTGGCTTCTAGAAGAGTCCCTAAAACCATATCTTTAATGGAGGCCATCAGCAAGCTCAATGATCCTCAGTGTGAACTCCTCCTCTTGCGTAATTGTGCAGGAGTTTCAAAATTATCTTACGCTTTGAGAACATGTCCCCCCTTGTACTTATCAGAGGCCCAAGCTCAATTTGATCAGACGTTACGTGCATCCTTGGAGAAGATTGTTACTACCTCAGGGCCGGGTTTTGGTGATTGGCAGTGGCGGCTTGCCACTCTCCCAATAAAGCTCGGTGGTCTCGGTATTCTTTCAGTAGGAGATATCATACAATATGCCTTCCTCGCTTCACGTATGCAAACGAGTGACCTATAGGAGAAGATACTTACCAAAACCGGTATCGTTACACATGGCCCTTCGTTCCAGCATGCTTTGGATAATTTCAATGCTACTTGCAACACCGACTTTCTCACTGCCACCGGGGGCGCTTCTGCCCCCCAACTGATGAAAACATTGGCAAAGTGTTATTTCGGTGTCATTGAGAAAGACCTTGTTTCTAAGTACTCGCTAAGTCCAAGGCAGGTGGCTATACTCAGTAGTATACGCGCCCCACATGCACATGACTTTCTCTTTACCATCCCTATCGACGGTCTAGGACAAAGGATGAATCCTCGCCAATTTCGATCTGTGTTATGTTACAGGCTCGCGGTCCCTATGTTCTCTGAAGGCAGTCTATGCCCGAGTTGTAATACACATCGTATGGACCAATGGGGGGATCACGCGGTCCACTGCGCTAGTGACGTGGGTGTTAAGTTCAGGCATAATTTGGTACGTGATATCCTTGTTGACATATGTTCCAAAGCCGGAATTATGGTTCGTAAAGAGGCTCCAATGGGATTTATTTCAGAGGAAGGGAGAGAATTACGCCCTGCAGATGTGCTATTGTTCAACTGGGTCCAAGGTAAGGACGTGTGTCTGGATGTGACTGGGGTCTCTCCGTTTGCTGGGACTGGAGTGATGTCATGCAGTGGCGTAGCTTTTAAGGGGCCGGGGGGGGGGGGGGGGCGCCCGACCCCCCGAAATTTTTTTTGCGATGTAAGGGGTATATAGTTTTCGTGTAGAAAAATTTCGGTATATTCAGTTTCGACCCCCCGAAAATTTTGGTATACCTCAAATATAGCCTTAGGAAAAAAAAAATTTAGATCCCGACCCCCCACTTGAAAATTCCAAGCTTCGCCACTGATGTCATGGGCTCCTGGGGCTGCTTTGAGTAATGCTGTGGAAAAGAAAAGGAAGAAGTATGCGTCCAAATGTAAAGACAATGGATACAAGTTCGTCCCTTTCGCTTTTTCTGCGTTTGGGGAACTCGATGTGGAAGCTTTGAATACACTTTCGCGTGTCGGGACTATTGCCAGCAGCCACTCTAACAACGTTAAGAGTGGTGCTTTTATTTTTCACCGAGTTAGTTTCTGTATTCAAAAGGGAGTGGGAGCACAGATTGTGTCTAAACTCCCCTTCAATTTCATGTAATTTTCATGGTTTCAATGATATATCGTTTTATAAATAATAATAATAATAATAATAATAATAATAATAATAGTAACAATAATAATAACAATAACAGTGGGTAAGATTCCTCGTGGTGGCAAATGGACACCATGAATGAGTTGAATTATTTTCAAAACAATAGTGGATTATGCGGTATGCAAATAAAGATCATATGTCCGGAGGATATACCGCCACCAGAAGGAAGAAATGAGGAAGATGAGCAACATTCATGGATTTTTTGGGAGGGAACTTGGGTCGGTTTTCCAGTTGGGTTCTTTTCAGCGATCTTGATCATGGGCTACTACATGAACTTTTTACAACTCTTCAAATTTTGGAGACCTTTTGTAATGTGATATGTTCTTTGTTTAATGTTTTTTCATTATGTCTTGTAACTTATCCTAGATATGATCATTTGTAAAGAAACAAAAAACGTTTTTAATTTATAAAGACTTAAACAACTGGGTTAGATGAAAATATTAATATTAATATATTTTTGCCTTAATCTATTGAAAAGGTGAAACGCTCTTACAGTAGCTTGTAATCTGTTTACACAGCCCTGTTTCATTTCTGTAATCAGTTCTATGAAACTCTTAATTACTTTGTCAAGTCTATGAATCGATCACACCTGCATCATGGAATTGACTTTCTAGTTTCATTAGAATGGACAATGGATAATCTTATCACGGCTCACACATATGTGAACCAAATCTAGTAAACCATCAACTCATACCATTAGGTTTTGTAACATAGAGATGCTATACGAAGCAGCAAAGTTTGATGTTTTTAGTTTCATTTATGGTTTTGCACACGCCCATACGTTGAGGATCATAGCGAATATAGTGTTTGAAGTACTAGTTAGGATCCTTTCATATTGTTTGGCTCATGAGAGTTTATAATAACTGTACCGGTCATATATGATATCTATATTTGGTCAAAGTAAAAAATCAATGTAAAAAAGTCAAAATTGCATGAGTATGCTTTTGCAATAGAATCCAATGAAAAGATTTAGTGATAAGAACTGAAAAATAGCACAGAACACAGCGTGGAGTCTCATCCACAATAATGTTTTTTCCCCATCTTATCTTACAAGAACTTTGATGCCCGCGCGTTGCTTCCGGGGGCATCGTGTCATGTTAATCCGGAATGCTTAGATACAATTTTAGCCTAAACACATACATAATTAAAAAGCTTGGGGTTATCATTCTAGTACAGAACATTAAACACTGTGTTACAAAATATTGATGATAGAACTGCATAGCTTGACAAAAGAGTTGACGTAATCATGGATGGGTTGTTGTCAAAAGAGCGGGATTCACCAAAAGTTGAAACAGCTGCTGCATAAACTGGGCCATCATGGTTGTGTTTTCCTTCGTATGTTGTGTTGTGATCACTGATTTTAGGTTATGTGAAGCCCTCTCGACATGTTTCGTCACTGTGCAGCCTGTGCTTGTGGTAGTAACTCCTGTTACAAAATAGTTAAGCTTTATTTCAGAACACTGAATCTAGCTATAAATCTCAACCTGTAAATTTTAAAAAAGCGGTAAAAAAGCATTGATGGATTAACCCAACCCATATTGACCCATTACTCAACCCGTCCATTTTGCTACATTTAAAATACTATACATGAAGATTGAAAAGCAGACAACTTTACACAGCCACGGCCAAAAAGATCATTTGTGCAACATGTATAGGTTACAAAAATGGTGCTACCTGATAATCCAAAAAACTTGAGATACAAAGAGTCACCAAAAGCTTGCTAGCTAAAAAGTTCAATATGTAAGTGCGCCTGCAACAAAACAACTGATGCCTAATGAAAGGCATCAACTTGTGACCATTGAGACTATCCATACTCTACGTTGTTAAACAATCAAAACAACATATATACATTGCAATTTACTGTAAATTCCATGAAACAGAGTCTGGGCATGCTTGAAATTTTATAACCACCTGGTTTTACACACAAACAGTTGTATAAACTGTCAAAGTGAAGAAGGAAGGAACCTGGCCAATATCAATACTTCAACTGTAATGGCTTGAACATGAGAATTAGCATTAGCAGCAGCAGATTTAAGTGGTTTTAATCTCCTAATATGAGTTTGTTTTGGTAATATATCACCTGATCCCTGCCAGTAAATGATAAATTAGCGGCTAGAATAAGTTCGCTATAAGCTTATAGAAAGAGGTCACATGACCACACTGTCTTAGCATCTAAAGAAAATCACAACGGGTCGTGAGTAGTTGTAAGGATTAAGACTGTTAAATTTTGATTAATAAGAAAATTTATATGAAGCATAAAAGATGAAAGATTTTTGTATTGGTTGTTGAGGTTTTGATATACTAACTTGGATAATGGTTTACTTCACGCTGAATGAGGCCATATGGGAATGGTCAAGCTGTTCCACCTGACAAATTGCAATGTTTTTGCCATCCAATGACTTCCTTTGTTCGTCCAGTTCCAAATAAACATACAAAAATCAGTTACACTAATTAGAATAGTAAATATTTAGTCCAAATAAGTACTCCGTATCATTTTAGAAAAGAAAATCATACTAAAAACGACCCGTTTTAACCCAAATCTATATTAATCTGGTAGCATGTCAAAGGGTGGTTGGGTCAAAATGCGTCATTTGGAGTTTTTTTTTTTTTTTTTTTTTTCCTTGACAAATACTATAAAAAAATTATTCTATTTTTTTTGTGTAAAACAATATGGGTAAAGCGGGTAAAATTGGGTGAGGTTGATTGACCGCAAATAACTTCCGATTTGTAATTATATTTCTGACACACAGAATGGCATCGAAGAAGACGGTGAATCTTAATCTGAAAACAAAAAGGTGATCACTCACGCCTTATCATATGCTTGCACAGTTACGCTTGAAGTTCAGAACTGCTTCAGAGGGGTTTCAGCAACAATGAAGCATATCTCATTTTCTTTTCTACTATGATATTCTGTATTCAAGAATACAATATGGATGAATCTATTTTCAACCAAGCATAATACATTTATGTTTGTATCTGTTGCACGCAAATTGCTAAAAATTGATGGCCTACACATGGAAAATCAACATACAGCTTGAACATAAATCATCTTGAACATGAAATGTTTTAACATGTACATTGACAGTGCATAATATACTCGCGTACGCAAACACCCCACTGCGGAGTGCGGGTGTTGAAACCTCGTTGTACAAATAAGCGAAACTCGTATATCCTCACTTTATATGGCAAGCTAAGTAACAAGCTTTTAACGATTTATTGAGTTTCTCGATCATTTTAATAATTGAAAAATATGAAGCTAAGCAAATCAAACTAGCAACATTCATTAATGACGAATAAAGTAATAACATGCATGGATTTGTGATTGGTCCCTAGTAGTTAGAACACATGCATGTATATAGTAGTATAACACAACTTCTTACGTGATTTTTATATATGGATAGAGGGTATATGGGTAATTTTAGTTTTAAAAGCTGTTGACAAATTTAAGCAAAACCAGACAACAGCTCCTGTTTGTCTTTCTTGGCAGCTATTAAACCAACAGCCAAACACCCCCTAGTCAACTTTTCATATAAAAGGTTGCAAATGGACAATTTCGTTCTGATTTGTTTTGGGCCAAAGTTTCATGGGATTGGGCTGCTTTCTGGACTTTAAAACATGATCTATATATTGTTAGTAGGGGTGTTCATGGTTCGGGTAATAAACCGAAACCGAACCGAATCGAACTGAAAAAAAACCCAAACCGAACCGAATTAAAAATTCGGTTTTCGGTTTGGATATGGGTTTTGCTATCTGAATTGTAAACGGAACCGAAAACCGAATTATATAAATATATATATTTTTTTTATATTTATATTATTTTATATATAAAAAATGTCCATTAAAATTTTATATTAATATAAAAAACAATTTTTTATGCTTGAAATATTTTTTTTGCCAAATATATATATAATTAAATTTTAAAAAAAATATAAATAGTGTAATTCAAATACAAAATTCGGTTTTCGGTTTTGACCAATAACCGAACTGAACTTCTGTTCGGTTCTTGGTTCGGTTCGGTTTTCAGGTATGACCAAAATAATTTTTTTAACCGAACAACCCGAACCGAATAAACCGATTAACCGAGAACCGAACCGATAAACACCCCTAACTGTTAGTGTTGGTCACTAAAATAGTAGGACATAACGTCATAACTCATAATCTATGATTCTATGTCAATTTATATTGTTAGTTGCTATTTTTCTTAACTAAAAAAATGCAATATTAATGATAGTTCATTGGTTGAGGATATGCAAATCATGTTCTCGTGTTCTTTTAAATCATAGTGTTACTCGATTTATCTTTTCATGTTGGTCATGACACCGGTCTGTTGGGCCTCCAGTGAGTCAATTCCCTTTCGTATCATTGCTAGATTTATTTTAACTTTTCAGCATCAGTTATATAAGCCATGCCATGCTAATTTGTTTTATTATTATGGGCTCTAAGTGCTAATTAAGTAAGATGGGACTTATCAATGTAATTATTTTTACTTTTTAGTAACGAAAGAATTGGTGTATAGCATGATCAAAAAGTACTTATTTGTTTGTAAGCTGTGCATCTTATGCTATTTCCATGTTCTACACGATCAAATTGTATTTCTAACAAATACATCAAACTAACGAAACGATCATCATGAATAGCCAGTCCGACCATCAATGAATCAATCAATTAACATTTAATCTAGCATCAATAACAAAGAAATAGAATTTAACACGATTAAATCAAATGCAACAACTATATACAATTAACACCATTTCAATAAACAAATAAAATTTCCAAACATAACAAATATTCAAAACCTTTAAGAGTCCTATATATACATGTATGTCATGAAATCAATCCGAATGACTATCAGAGTACGTATCATAACCCGAAAAACTAACGCCAGCCAAGCTCAAATACTCATCACCATCCTCATCATCATGATCATAATTATAAGAAGAATAATAAGACTCAACATGAGGTGACCAAGGAAGACAGAGAAAATTCCATACACATATCACGAAACGAGCTAGTTCTTGAAGTGGAAAACATATCACCAGATCTAGTAACTCTTCACCCGATATTCGTTCTGTTGAACATGCTATAGATTGCCATATACCAGCTGATACGCTGGCTGTTGATGCGATTAATATGGTGTTGAATACCATCTTTGGCTATGTGAGATTTTTTTTAAAAAGATTTGGTTTATGGAATAATAGTCACAGGTTGGTTAATCTATCTGTCATTAGGAGGAGTTAATCTATCTGTCATTAGGAGGAACAGTTTGGATTGGTTATGGTTTCATGTTGTTTTTTTTTTGTCCATAAGGATTATTATGAAATCTGGTGGAATATTATGGTTGACTTTTTAATTATATATTTAGTTATCTTTTTAATTTAATATAATTTATTAGCAAATTCAATTTTAAGGTTTTATTATTATTATTATTATTTTTTTAAACATAAAAATTAAGATCAATTGAAAAGGATAGTCATAAACAAAAAATTTTTAGTTATATAACATGATCAAGGCGATTAACAATGTGTTGTGGGATTGTTTATCGTTTTATTAGCTATTCCATGAACGTCATATTGATCACTAGACTTTAAGGACATTTATATATATATGTGTTATCTCAGTTTTATATGAATAGCGAGTTTATGGCTCTAGGCGGGCGATATATAGTGGCATCTTAAGATTGTAACATGAATATACTCTATTGACTTTGTTTTAAATTAGGACAAGAAAGACGGGTGCTAATTAGGTTGAACTCTAGCTTCTTGAGCATCAAGGTATATCGCCCCGAATAGTTGCAAGTTTTTCGTAATATGTTTACATTTTATCTATGGTGGTATCCACATCCTTCGTCGTATGAAGTGAAATTGATGATTAGGAACATATGACTATCCGACTTCGTTAGTGTCCATTCAAAAATGGTAACCAAATAAGAATTAAGAACAATTTTCGACTGTTAGAAAATCTACTGAGACGAAACAAGTTAACAAACAATTAAGAATGATTCACGAATGCTATAACATATACTCTAAATGAATAAAAAAAATCTAATGATCACGATGATGGTCCACATGGTTATGTTTATGCGTATGAGGAAGATGCTTAATTTTTCCTCTACCACGTACTTGTGCACATCCAAATTCGCATGCAAGCTCACATACATGATCACTAGGAGGTTCTAACACCATGCAAATATCCATGCAAGCGGCCGTGCACGAAATTGGACCTCCTGGCGATGGAGCTACCATATCTGATGGAGGCGTTGCTGTTCTCGACCATTCTAACATTTTAGCCATTCTTTCTTCTTCATCTTTGGCCATTTTTTCGGCGTCATCTGTTGTTCTTGGTCGTGATGCGGATGTTGTTGTTACCACCACTAATATAAAGATTGCTAGTTTTTCTAAAGGCATGGTTTGAGAAATTGAGGGATAAAAGTGAAAACTAAAATGTTTTCACTATAAATTTGAGGAGTCCATTTCTCTAGGTTCCTTATTTTAATCTTTGTCACATGTATAAGTTTGGATAGTTGGATGGTTGATGAATGGGTTTGTGTTGTATTTAACTTGAACACCACACGTACTATATGTATTTAGCAATTTTTTTTAATAAATTTAGTTTACTACTACATGCAATTATTGAAAATAAATTCCTTAGTTTGAACCCCACACGTTCCATTAAATTTCTAGAGACAGAGTCGTGTGGGTTTGTTTAACATTCAAAGTTCAAACTAGTACTACTTGTCTAGGAAAATTCTCATCCACAATAATCAAACATGTAACGGTCTATCACTGTCCATTGACTTCACAATCATACATTAGCGAACTCCTTTTTCACTTCTAATATCATGCTTCATAATTTGTACATTGTACAGCAAAAACAATAACATCGTCCCCTTTTATAATTACCACCACCTCAGCACAAATAAACCAAGCCTAAAACCACCTTAAATCACCATGGTCGATCATCACCATTACACCACCTATCTTAAAGCTAAAGTTTTTATTTATCTTGTCTATACTAAATTGCATTCCAATAATCCCATCATTCTGTTGTCCCATTCATAAAAAATAAGCAATTGATCATAATTTACTTCAAATCCACACTCTTTCTCATCGTGAACTCGAGTTTTAACCGGTTTGTAGAGCTAGACTCATGGAGTTCCGATACCGATTGTTGTTCATGAGACCGTGTCAATTGTAGCAGAGCTACAACTACAACTAGAAGTGTTACTGGACTTCACTTAAATGATATCGTCCCTTTCTTCACCCCAGTTACGGTGTTTTCCAGCATCGTGACTCGGGTTTAATTTTCAGTATTCGGTCACTTAAACAACTTGATATTGTAAATTTGTGTAATTCTTATCACTGAATAATGAGTTTGAGTACAACATAAATAATCCAAAATGATCAAACGAGCTTGGCCATCATCATAACCTTCACGTACTTATAGTTCTTGGGTATCGCCAGGGATTGCCAAATGGATCATCTTAAGGATTTCTTCGTTGGAAAGGACGGCCAAGACCAAATGGATGCAAATTATTGTTGATTGTACCACACAAAATCTACTGATCGTTTGTAACAGTTGCGGCTCAAACGTCTATTTAATGTAATAATGTTCAATGTTTGGGCTCGTGTTTCAACCGAACACAAATGTCTATCTCATAGTTCAAATGAAATGAGATTATGTGTATTAGTTTTCTAGCCGTTACAATTATATCCATTTTTTTTTATATCCATGGAACTGCCCAAATGAAATATTAGACCGAAGCTGTAAATTCGATATTACAACAATTTCAACCTTACCCTACGAGTTTAAATATTAGACGGTGCACAAGAAAAAAGTAGTTTTATACCATAGTTCTTCAAATATGCCCATTGACTCGCTTGGTTTTAACCGAAGATGATCTTTTCACTCTTCCTTCACTCATATGCGCATCATATGTGAGCCTTTAAACCATCATGCATGTTGTTATGTACCTTCTGGGCTTTTGTAAACAAAGCAGGCGCTATTCTCAGTTTGATGCATGTTTTGGTCATATTTGTTGCACTCACACATACTTCAGCAATCAGCATCGAATAGTATTACTTGACATTTTGACCATGAGCATTTGGGATAATGTTACTACTCATGGTCCAACGTACGTGACTTACACATGTATGGATCTATTTGTTATTTAGACAAAGATATTATTGTTTAAAGTATTCTTGGTGAGTGGTGACGATTAATTTCCCTTTTTCCACGACTTGTTTATTGTTTCCATATGTTAATCCAGACCAATTAGATGCCTTAGATTTTAGGAAGGAATCTTTTTTATTTATTTATTTATTTATTTATTTTTTTATGCTAACATCCAAAAACACTAACATTTCATTTACTTTAAGTGGACGAACACTCAAAGCAACCTTATTTTCCACACAATCAAACAAACACGTCCTTTGTCGAATATTTTTCCAATTCTTTCATAACACGTGTACCAAAGTCGATGTAAAACTGGGTCACCTAGATGTTACTGAAACACGAAAAGTGTAACAAATATAGCGTACTCAAAGTCAAAATAAATTTAATTTGGAAACAAAAAGCTATTTTAAGTTTTATAACAGATCCCATCAGTGTTGTTTAACTGGTTAAGGGTGCGTTTGGTTTGCTGCCATGAATCACAATTGGTATTGGTTTAGATATAAGGTGGACCCCTTAGGTATGAAAGTTACATACCTTACCTTTTTGAGCGGTTTGTAGTATAGAATATATTCATCTATCATTGTCATATTATTATTATTATTATTATTATTATTATTATTATTATTATTATTATTATTATTATTATTATTATTATTATTATTATCAATGTTGCAAAAATCGTGAATCGGTAGTCGGGCGGTCGACCACCCTGCAGCCTGTAATCGGTCAAGGCGGTGATTAATCGGTTTGGCATTTCCTACATGTTTTGGGAATTTCTGGAGAGCAAACTAAAGATCTTAACTGATTCCAAGCCTTCTATGTTTACAAACCTCAATAAAAGGCTTCAATTCTGATTATAAGGCCCATTGTACGTTATAAGTGAAATAAATGATCCCAAATTAAGTAAAATGCCTAAATTTCTATTTTTTTTAAATTGACCGATTCGGCCGATTTTTGACCGACTTTTCTGATTTTTTTGCCTAGGCCGATTTTTTCACCGACTTTCGAAAATCGACAAGGTGCATCACCGATTAGCGATTAATCGGCCGATTCGGCCGATTTTTGCAACATTGATTATTATTATTATTATTATTATTATTATTATTATTATTATTATTATTATTATTATTATTATTATTATTATTATTTTTGGTAGTTGTGAGAGTTCTATCAATATCTTGTGATATATTGTGTTTTTCTACATGATTATTCTTTATACAATCAAACGGAATGTTCAGTGAATTATTAATGATTTGTATAGTGTTTCGAATGAAAGATTGTTGTTGTAAGATATGATTGTCAAATTGTAATCACAATGAAGTTTTTGCTTGGTGGGCAAAATACAACATTCTATGTTCTTGGAAGTGGATTTATGTCTGGCACAAACGAAGGGGACCTGTTGCAAATCTACATGCTATAAATTTCGTTCCAGCCATTAATCTCCATTAGACTTGACAAGGTTAATGAGTTTTTCATCTTTATTTTGATCCGACAGGCAATTCTTTGGGTGGATCCTGATTACTAGCTCATGTTGTGTGAGAAGCTCCTCAACCATGGTTTATTCCTTTTATGCTAAATTGCAAATTCAACTAAAGGGTTTGTGTCTCAACGGCACCTCATGTTGTGTGAGAACCTCAACCAAATGGTCATGGATTCAAATCCTGCTTAGGACATGTGAAATTAATTTGTGGTATAAATATTGTGAGATAGCTAAAATTGCCGTTCTAAAAACAAATTGCAAATCCAAAGCTTCACTTTTAAAAACCCAATCACCAACAACCATTTTACTCATTGTTAAATTAACCCGAAATTGTATGTCGTGTGAAAAGATGAATGATTGGGATGCCTAAACTCATGCCTAATTTTGTTTTTAAACTTGGGTGTCACTCTTTCATTGGTTGCAACTGAGGGACCTACCATATCATAAACCAATGGGCTAATGCCACATACTCTTAAGCACAAAATTAGGCATAAGTTTAGGCTTCCTAATCATTTCTCGTGTGAAAATGGGTGAAACTATGTGACCCAAAGAATGAAGATACTCAAGATTTCCGACAAAACTATTAAAACAAAATTCCCTTTTAACTTTATTTTTTATTGTTTGAACGGCAACTAACTATACCACTATAATTGGTAGTGACAACATGACGAAAGCAGAGAGGATGCATCAAACTCGAAGTTGCAATCATGGTAATAGCTGCGTTAATGATTCATTTTTTAGGTTTTCTACAAGTGCAATTAACAGGCTTATATTTATATAGTATATGATATATAACCCGTATCTTTTATATAACTATAACGGTACCCGTGCAATGCGGCGGCGGGTACTCTGTAATTATATTTTGCGTTATTTGGTTACACGTTTAGTTGTCTTTATGCATTATAAGTAGAGATATTAGAGATGGTTAAGCCAAATAATTTTAGTTTGAACAACCAACCGCTTCCTAACAAACTTCTTAACTAACGTGCTTCATGACAAATTAATTTTGAAGTTTTTCCATAATAAGCAAGAAAAAAGTCTGAATTTTAAGTATTTCTAATTATAGAATAGTCTCAAATATATTATAATGTAGTATAGATAAGAGAAACTCGTTAGAATTTACATTTAACTCATAAACTTTATACAGAATCTATCTTAAAGTCAATTTTATAAACATAAATGTAAAATTCTCAGTTTTAACTTAATAAATTTAACAAATTCACCCAAAATTTTATATTTGTTTTTAAAAAAACACATTTATTGTTGATGTTCCTTATAAATATTATCATCATTATTAGATTAGATTAACGTATATGAATGTGATTACAAATATTAATATGAAAACATTAGTTAGTGTGATTGCAAATAAATACACGAGATTTTACATATAGCAACAACTCATGTAACTCATCTTTAAAGTTTAAGTAAGAATATCTAAAAAAAGCTATTTTTTTTACAATCCGGGTTTAATAACATGTGCATACACGGTTTAAAGTACACCCTTGAACACGTCATCAAATTTGTACACGCTTTTAAATGTGGTCACCTACTATTTTGATAATTTCTCAATCATAACCCTGTACTTTTGATGATTTTACAATTCATACCCTGTATTATAAGAAATGCTCAAAATTTGCAGCATACTTCTTAATTCTGCAGCATATAACATTTCTTATTAAACATCAGATGATTTGACATTCTTATAACACTTATCATACCACACTATTTGTTAAACTAACGAGTCGTTTAACCCGCGCGTTGCCGTGGAAGTATTAACACTTTGTATGATATATATGTTATTATTCATCATAAACATATACACAGACGTGAAGCATACTGAAACTATACAGTAGTATCTTGTACACGATCAAAGTTGATATAAGTAAAAATCTTGCTTCGGCATCCTTTATTTCATCAGATCTCTCTATGCAACACCACTTTATAATCTAAAAATCTGCATAAAAATAACCCATATCAATATAAATCTGAATTACCTTATAAGTGGTCATTTTTTAATGGGACAAAGTCTAGTTTAGATGTCAATACAAATGCTCAATTATTACATATAACAAACTGGCCAACAGAATGTTGAACTCAGTTTGGAATAATCATTTGTGGTTGTATTAAATTGTTGCAGGTATACCCATAGATATCATGCCATGATACAATGACCCTGCAAACTTTGCTCTACCACAACAGGTTGCCACACTTTAGCCTTTAAAATAAATCATGCCCTTAAAAGATAGTAACTACAATCTTGAAAGCCTAATCTAGTTACTATGATTTGCAATGAAGTAACATGTATGTGTTTTGTGGACCCTTTTGCATCAAGTATTAATCTAAACATCATATAATTAACCGCAGATATGTAAAATAGTTTTATGTGTAGTTTATAACGGTAATACCTCTTTCGCTAAATATCTTTATAGTCGGGTGCAACGACAGAACGGTTGGGCAATGCCAATTGGGTCTTAGCAATCTCGTAAACTCTGTTGACAGTCTCGGGTTTTGCCTACCAAAATATGCAAAATATTCAAATTATATGTAGAAGTCGATATTTACATTAATTGAAGCTATGAAGTACATACATGTAAAACATTGTAACATACTTCCACCTTGTATACAAAACTTTACTTATAAGTTATAACCATAACATACCTATTATTGTTTGTGACTTTGAGAGTCTTACTACATTGAGGTTGTGATTGTCGATGAGCTTTATAGAGCATTTAGCTTTTATCTATCTGCCTAATGAAAGATTCAATCTTAATTCATCTTAAGCCTTACCTACGTATAACATAACTTCTTCTATCCTAACTAACAATTTAACAATCAATAACCACTATTGATTCTAGTGTAGTCGGTACGCCATCATCCGTTAAAGCATTCAAACACATTCATTAAACGAAGAAAGCGTGAAAATTGATCTACATTATGTATCTTTTCACACAGCACCTAACCACCTAACGAAAGATTAACCATTCAACAATCCACATTACATAAATCCAAAACCACTAACGCCTAAACAAGATCATATACAACGCAAAGACATTATAATTTAATATCATTTTAAACTCAAATAAGAAAAATTACTACCTCCTCAGGAGGAAGCCGAAACAGTTGTCGATACTCTTCGCTTCACAAAGACGGCTAAAAAAATCAAACAAAATCAATTAAAATAAAAATAAAAATAATAATAATAATCAGTTAAAAAGTCAAATAGTCAACGCAATCTCAAAATTCAGTTACAAAACCTGCATATCCAGCTGATTACTCCGATTAGGAGACGAACTGGAGCTCTCAACCGGATCTAAACTTCCAGCCGACGGAGGCGAACCGGTGACCGGAGAAGATGATTGGGTTGTTTGTGGTGGTGACGGTGGCGGTGGTGGTGATTCGAAACCCTAATTTTGAAACCCTAACGCTACACAAATGATTTAACGGGTCGAAGTTGATTATGAAGTTGATTTCAAGATGGTGTGAGTTTATTGATTTTATAGAATTGAAAGATTTGAAGATCTTATGAGTTTATAGATTTGAAGATTTGAAGATTTGAAGCTGTTGGTGTGAGTTTATCCATTTTTCAGAAATGAAAAACTAGACATGTAATGTTAGTAAAGTTGGAAGTGAAAAATGTAAATTTCTCCACTTTTAGTAAGTACACGCTTATTTATGTGGACTATTTAGTTACTTATAAATTTTTACACGCTTTTGCTAGTGAACATATTTATCACGCTCTGATGTGTGTATTTTATTTGTACATAAGATTTGTATTTCATTGTTCACGCTTGAAAATGTTGAGTATTTTTTTGCACGCATGTAATTGTGGATAAACCCAAAATATATCTACACGCTTTCAATAACGTGGAGAAATAAACGTGTAAAATCTAACTTTTTTTTGTAGTGCATCACCTTTTTATAAAATAGAAATAAAAAATATCTTGCCCCATGAACTATTTGTTTTCTTCTTTGCATCTCTGCCTTTATAATACGCATATGAATAAAAAAATTAGCTTGATTACCAAAAATATAAACTTAGAATTAGTATGATATTGGTTGCCAACATATTCAGAACACCATACAAGTATAATTTTCGTTTCATTGTTAGCAAGTGTTGTCCTTTTTTTCTCACAAGATGTTTAAATACACGAATAACTAAAAATATTAGCATAGGCTTCTTTGATGATAGCGTTACATAAAAAAATAAAAGAATTAATGTATGCTACTTTTTACCCAAAGAATATCATCATCTTATTTTCTCAAAGATTCATAACCGCCGTGCTACACAAAGGCCAAGCTGAAAACCAAAAAAAGAAGAAAGAAAAAAAAAAAAAAAAAAAAAAAAAAAAAAAAAAAAAAGGTAATTAATAATGTCAATGAGAAGATTAAACTTAAAAAGGGAACGTTTATCTTATCAGGAGCAAATTTGTAGGACGTAAAGAAAAATTAAACGTAGCTTACCGTCGGTAATCATAAATCATAAAGTTAACGTAAGCTTCTCACTTCAAACGTAAATCACCATCTACACTTTAAACCACCAAAAAAAAACATATTAACCAGAAACATGAAATGAAACGAATGTTATGAGCCATTAGTTTACAGAAGTTTCTATTATTTAAAGACTAAACAAAGGAAGTGATTTCGTCCAAAAAAAATAATAATAATAATAATCAGAATCCAGAAGCTAAAAGAAAGAGATCGAGTAACCAAAAATGAAGACAAAGTATGAACAATAAATGGAGAGTGCACTCACCTGGATATCGGTCTCAAGAGGTTCCATAGGTTAAAGCAAACAACCAAAAACAAGTAGTTAATGAAAAAGATAGTTAAAAGTAGGCGTGAAAAAAAAAAAAAAAAAAAAAAAAAAAAAAAAAAAAAAATTAGACGACGTTTACCGTCACCCGGGCAAGAACAAATGAAGCCATATAGGGTAACATTATGATGGTGACCGGATAGGATGAGAGGAAATATAAATGAGAGCGTTAGAACTTAGAAGAAATGAGTAGGTTAGTGGTTATGATAAAATGAGGCTCCTTTTTTATTCATATAGGAAGATAAAAGCAGTTGCATACTATTTAAAGCTTAAAAGCTGATGTGTCAATTTTTAAGATGCTGATATGTCAATTTTTAAGCCATCTACACTAAAACAAAGGCTTCTTTTTAAATACTACGTAGATAGATACTAGGTAGAAGAGATAAAGAAGCGATCACACCGTTCTTTATTTTTCTTAATTCCGTTTGCACTTTTATAAAAAATGTAAGTAATTTACTTTAACAAACTTTAGTGTGTGAAGTGGGTGTTTGAGTTTAAGTTTTTATCAAATTGGTGTTTTAGTAGTATATATTGCCTTTTAAAAAAAATGATATTTTAGTTTAATTACTTTTGTTATTAGCTTATTGATTGCTTAATTTTAGCTTTTTTAGTTTGTGTCTTTAGCATTTTTATGGTTAAAATTTCATAAAGTTTAATTATTTTTATATAAATCATCATTTTTAGTCACTTAAATTTATAACGTTTTCATCTTTTAGTTTTAAAACTCACTTTTGATCATGTCTTAAATTCAAAAATAAATTTATTCGTTAGAAAAAAAAAAAAAAAAAAAAATCTCGTGCTTACATAGACATTATAACTAGTTGATTATAAATATGTGAATAGAAGTGATGGGTTGCCAGGTAAAAAATACGTTGAAGTGCCTAAATGAAAATGAGAATTGAATACATGTTTCGACACGTGTTTGTTTTTTAATGATGTATTTATCGTGAATTTAAAGGTCATGCATAATTGTTTGATTCATTTATTTTTGGTAATTGTCTTATATTCAATTATTCCCAAAATAATTATAATTATTTATGAAATCTATATTTGAAGACGTAAATGAATGTGCACACACTTTAGATCGAAATCAAATTTACTTTATAATGTATTTATAAAGTAAATAGATGAATAATTCATTTACTTTATAATTATAATTTACTTCCGTATGGGTGCAACTCCTTATTCTGCCATCTTGTGTGTTGTCCACCTTTGTGCCAACAAACAGAGCTCAACGACGTTTCAGTGAGAGAGAAAGGCACCAGCTTGACAGTATTACTCGTGCCATCCTCAGATGGAAGGATCCCGTCGACAGGCTTGGTTTGGTTAATTAAGGAGCGGTTGGTCGTTAAGCCTCATTCTTTTAATGGAGTGATGAAACTAAAGGATCCAGACGGAGTCAACTTGGGTCAATGCAAGCGTAAACTTGGGGACGGGCACTTCACTGCTGGGTGCTCACGTCTTCGGGCATCGCCCCGCCAACACCTGACACTCTTCGTGAGCTCGAGGCCAAACACGCTTATGCACCCCCTCCCACTCTGCCCTCTTTTTCCCCTGACGAGGATGCTCTTTTCGTTTATAAAGACTTGGTGCTTAACAGGATTCGCAGTTTCCCCAAGGGGACGTCGTGTGGACGTGATGGGCTCCGAGCACAACATTTGATGGATATTCTGGGTGGAGCGGCAACTGCCATCGCTGATGACTTGCTTGGGTCTATTACCGGAATTGTTAATCTATTCCTCAGCGGTAAGTGCCCCATCCAACTGGGTGAATATATCGTTAGTGCCCCCTTAGTCAAGGTCGGTGGTGGTGTACGGCCTATTGCTGTGGGTACGGTTTGGAGAAGGCTTGTGTCCAAGGTTGCTTCCTCGTCGGTTGGTAATTCCATGAATTCTTATCTGCAGGATTTCCAATTCGGGGTTGGAGTCCCGGGGGGTGTGAGGCCGTCCTCCATTCGGTGAATAGGCTTATTGAGTCTAAAGGTGATGAAGTTGGACACTCTATGCTCTTGGTGGACTTTAAGAATGCTTTCAATTTGGTCGAGAGGAGTGTCTTACTACAGGAAACTAAAGCGCGATGCCCGTCCATTGCCCCTTGGGTTTAGTTTTGTTATGCACGCCCTGCCAGGCTTTATTATGATAACTCTATCCTTTGGTCATGTAAGGGGGTTCAACAGG
The DNA here is from genome assembly GCA_030686995.1 of Artemisia argyi. Taxonomy (NCBI): domain Eukaryota; kingdom Viridiplantae; phylum Streptophyta; class Magnoliopsida; order Asterales; family Asteraceae; genus Artemisia; species Artemisia argyi. The sequence continues at coordinate 35 of JARVZY010001561.1, read as the reverse complement.
GGGATCCACTAGGGCCTTTGTTATTTGCCCTAGCT
>JARVZY010001560.1:0-80721 GCA_030686995.1 Artemisia argyi | reverse complement strand
AAGTTTACACACTACAAGATGGGTATAAGGCTGGTTTCGCATTAAATTGTGGCCTTAGATAGACAACATTCTGTCTTAACGCTCATTTGTGTGTAAATTAGACTTACCGAACAACCATTACATGTACACTGTCATCTTAAGGGTGAATTCACCACAATTCCACAATGATTATCCGAAACACTAAGCCTTAGGGCTTATGCAAAAGTACGATATAGTGGACGATAATTGTTGGTAATTCTTTAATTGGTGAACCCGATACCTCAATCAAAACTTTGCTATTTTACTCTTAGCAAATTGGTAATAAAAATGTTTTGTAAAACCAAGGTTATGAAGTTGTATGCATGATCTTCATACATTATTTTGATCACATCAAAATTAATACCCTTATAAAATTAAGTTAAATGCCATCTAATTAAGAACACTTGAAGTTGTAATTTACGTGATGTGAGAACTGATGAGGCGAAAAATGATCCGTTTTTAGGGGGTCATTTAAGCCCGAATCCGAATTTATTTGATCAAATATTGCCCTAAATCGTTCCTTTTGTGATTTTAGGTGTTTGGAGAGCGAATTCTGGAAAAGAGGCTATTTTGGACGTTTTTGGAGCATAAAGTGAAGAAAACGACAAAGTACCAAAAAATCCAAGCTGGAAATACAAGGTGACGGCGTCAAGGGTTTGCTCTTGACGGCGTCAGACATGAAGAATAAATTACCGTAGCTGGTGACGGCGTCAGATGGAGTTATGACGGCGTCAAAGTGGCCAAGAATAATTTACCGTGGGTGGTGACGGCGTCACATAGGCCGTCACGATTTTATCTAGGGCGTCCGAGGAAGTGTATGGCGGCGAGTTGACGGCGTCAGATTTAACTCTTGACGCCGTCAGGACGATTTTCCTATATATAGTTTTCTAGTTTTTTCATTAAAAAAAGGAGAGAAGTTTTGGTGAAACCCTAAAGACGATTTTGGTGCCTCTTTTACAGGTTTTTCAAGGGTTCCAAACCCTTGAGACCTTGCATTGTAATTGAGATAAGTATACTCTTAATTCAATCAATATGTCTATGTGTTGGTTGTCTATCTTTTGTTCTTATCTTAATTCTACTATGCTAGGCTAAATTTCCTTTGTGTTTGCTTAGATCTAATGAAACCTAGATGTTGATTATGTGTTGATTACTTGTCTATTCTTGTTTTGAATGAATGATATTATATGTTAGGCTTAAGAAAACTGGCAGATCTCCAAATGGTAACATGCTTGAACGTCTTAAGAAACATGAACCGAGGCGTACTAGGTCTTTATTGGTTGTATTTAATGCATGAGCCACTGTTTACAATCCCTATAGTTGTGCTGGGTCATGGTGTAGGAGGAGATAAGAGCTCATAGAGTTGGGGAGTTATGTATGCCACTCCACGAATGGTATTAAGGAATACAACCCGTCATTCATACAAGTGTAACAAGTAATTAACATGTAAAAAATATCTAGGGAGTAATGAAGTCTAAGTAAACACAATTTCTCCAACCACTGCTCACAACCTTAGTTTAATATTAGTTTAATTTCATTTTCATTAGTTAATTAGTTATAAAGTAGTTTTTGGGTTAGTTGATTAGCAACTAATTCCGCCCACTCCTTCAAAACCCGAGATTTTAATTGCTTTCATAAAACATAAAAACACAAAAATAATCATCTTCCATCTCTAGAACTATTAATTAGGCTTTCTAATCCTAGCGACACTATTCCTAAGCTGAACGATCAATCCCCCGGTACTTGTCACTATACTATACTACAACGATCAGGTACACTGCCTGGTGGGGGTTGTAAGCCTTGCGAGATCCCTCGAGAGGTAAAGCAAGGTGCGATTCCCACGCATCAAGTTTTTGGCGCCGCAGCCCGGGGAAATAGTTATTGTCTAGGTTAGGATTTCTTTTTATTAGGTCTACTTGCTAGATTCCTTTCTAGTAAGATTTTATTTTTATTTTTAGGTCTTCTTTAGTCTATCTTATTTCTTTGTGCATTTGTTAGTAAATTAAACTCATTGACTATTCCGTTGACCATTATGGAAAACGCGAATCCACCCCTTTCCCCTAGTGAAGTAGCTGTGTTACGTGAACAAATTGAGAGTGAGATTAGGGAGCTTAGAGAGCTTAATAGGTTGATCAAGATTGAACTCGAACATACGTTTAGCGACCTAGCAACCGTCTTGTATTCAAATAAGGACCTAGGGCCTGATGACTTTGTGAGTGTTATTAAGAGATCAGAAGAGGAAATGGATCCGAGGCTTAACGACCACTTTAACCTATACCCCACTAAGGAGGAGATTGCATACTATAATAACCTTATTGATAACCCGCGATCTCCCTTCACCATAATTGAACCTAAGATCAAGAGAGGCGATCCTAAGAGCGCTAAGATACCATGTATGATTGGATATAAGCACATTAGCAATGCTTACATTGACTTTAAATCTCCAATCAACATTATGTCCTCAACGGTTTATAATGATATAGTGAACATAAGACTTGAACCTAGAAGGGATCCCAAGTACCCTGGTGGAGTTTGTAACTTTGTCGGGAGAGTCAAAGGTTTATGTGTCTTTGTTGGTAATTTCACTTTTGTCACCGACTTTATGGTTGTGGAGGATCTTGCTAATGTTATTGATTGTCGATTATCCAATGTTGTGTTTGGCAAACCATTTGTTGAGGAGTCTAAGTTAGAATATGATGAGGTAGAGGGCACGATTCGATTTGCAAGCAACACCGATAGTATCACTTATAGGATGCCCAATAAGATGAAAGAATTCCGCTTTATATCTCGTCTTGATCAGGATAATGTTGGTGCTTTCGAGGATATTGATAAGGAGGATAAGAAAAAGGGCATGGACTATGTATGGGAAAAAAGGAGTCTTTACTACAAAAATTGCTTGGCCCTTGGACCAAGGTATAAAGTTGATGAAGAGTTTGCCCGAGCAATGATGGGGGCGATAGAGAAAAAGGTGATTGGTTTCTACAAGGAATATTTACAATCGGAGAATGGAACCAATGATGAAATCACGTAGTAACCCACGACTTTGAGTCTAGCTACAAGACTCGTAAATAAAGAAAAGCGCTTCTTGGGAGGCAACCCATGTTTTGTGTGATTTTATTTGTTTGATTGTTATTTGCTTCCGTATGCATGTTTTATTTTTATTGTTGGTTGATCATGTTTCTCAATTAAAATGTGAAATACTTTATTATGTTGTTTAGCCTAGTCTTAACTTCAACCTAAAGGTATTTTTGCAAAAGATAAGTGTAAGGGGAAACCCCAAATATGTTTTTTAAGAAACAAACCGATCATGATTCTCCACAATATTTAATGAACATGTGTATTCGTATTGTTAGAGTCAAATGCTTGTATTGAGTCATAATGTAGTTTTGCAGGATTTTCCAGGAAGTAGGACAAAGTTTTTCCAGAAATTTTCCGAAAACTTAACATAAAGATTTCTGCAGGTTCATTCTGACGGCGTCAGGCAATTGCTCTTGACGGCGTCAGGAGTCAAAAAATCCGGAAATTTTACCAGTTTTGTTTTTCTGACGGAGTCTTATGAGTTTTTGTGAATTATTAAGTTTTATAATCTCCAGGAAATCTGCAAACTTCATTCCACAAGCATTATATCTTACTTTGTTTTCTAGGATTTAGTAACTTATATAGGATGCCGCCGATTTTACGCGAGGTTGCCTTGTCTACTTTTGTCAGGATTTACAGGTTATTTGAGACAAGAAGATGATTTATATTCTGGAAGGGAAGCTTTGATTGTTCGTTTTCTTGGAGGAAGATTTAACCTGGCCAACCTAAAATACATACCGAGCGAATCAGGGGAGTATTTGAATTCATTCTCTTTACTTTTAACTTTTACATTCTCTACTTGAACATTGGGGACAATGTTCATCTTAAGTGTAAGGGGAGGGTAAAAAGATGATACCTTACATATGCACTTTCGCTTGAGTTTGTTTTGTTTGATAGTAGATGAGTAATAAAACTATGAGAAATACTTGTTAGTGTAATTTTAGCGCCAAATTTAAAATTTTTTACAACATTTAGGAGTGAAACTTTAGCCATAGCAAGCGTCTCATGGATAGGAGGTTGTATGACTAGCACATAACCGTATATTCAGAAAAAATTTTCCACCCAAAATTGTGAGGTTCGCCTTTAGATTTGATAGGAAAAGCATTCATTATTAGTGCTTATGAGTGTACCGGTAGCATTTAGATTCTAGAACTTGCGTTAGTGATGCATCCCGAGACCGCTAGTGAGACTACATTCGTGTGGTAGGATTTACTACATGATAAGAGGCATTAGGATCACCCTTGTGTTAAACCCGTATTACGATTACTTGACCATTTAAGTCATATTACTTGGCTAGTTAAGTCAACTAATTTTTCCCACACCCTTAGCGTTGTACTCATTTTTAGTACACGATACCCCTAGTATACCCCTCCGAGCCTATCTTTTCGTTTCTAACTTTAAGCATCTTACTTAAAGGAAGAATTTGTTACACCCCACTTAAATGTACAACCAAATCGCCTTAGCCTTCCGTGTATGCGCTCATTTTTAGTGCATTATTGTTATTTGTTAAACCCTAAGTTAACTTTCTAATTGATTACATGGTTGCTAAGTCGAGTCATATCCTTGTACATATTGTTTTGGGACGATTGGGACTCATGGGTAAGTACTTATTTTATGGAGTAATGGGGAAGAACAACACTTATTACCCCCATATGTACGTTAATCTTAAAAGTGCTCCAAGTGTTTTGATTTTCTTAATTCGAGTCATTAGAATAGTTTAATGTAAAGTATGTAAAGATTCAAGTGTAAGGGGAATGCTCAAACCCCTATGATGTATTATTTTGGATGGTAGGGTAAGAGTGTATGAAAAAAAAAAAAAAAAAAAAAAAAAATCGAAAAAAAATCAAGAAAAAGAAAAAAAAAATTAGAAAAAGAAAAAAAAAAAAATAGAAAAGAAAGAGAGAAAAACATACGGACTACCATCCCGTTTTCATTCTATGTTCATTTTATGTTTTTAGTTATTTTTCATTTATTAGCTTAAGTCGAGTCTAGTCTTGGCTTAGCAACGCCATCTTGTACATGTAATTAACTAAGATTGTTAACTCGCCACCAGTAAAACTTCCTTTATCCAACAAAACCGTGTAATTCATATCCCTACACCTAACGTTATAACCCTTTAAAAGACCTCTTTGATAGTTTATCCTAGGTGCTTACGCCATGTGGTGGAGGTTTGATCCTTTCCCAAGCCTATGGTAATCTATTTTGCTATGACAGGTAGTGAGAGATATCTTCCATTTCCATAATGTTATATTACTTTATTACACCCGAGAGATGTGAGTATCTAAACACTATTTGTGAGGTGCTTGTGTATGACCTCCGTGCTTGTCTATTGGTCTTTAGTGGAACGATTATTTGTTGTAATTACTTTTATATTAGTGTTAAATGACCCCTAACTTGTCTTTTGAGTAGAATAAAAGCTCATTTGCTTGAGGACAAGCAAATCTCAAGTGTAAGGGTATATGATGAGGCGAAAAATGATCCGTTTTTAGGGGGTCATTTAAGCCCGAATCCGAATTTATTTGATCAAATATTGCCCTAAATCGTTCCTTTTGTGATTTTAGGTGTTTGGAGAGCGAATTCTGGAAAAGAGGCTATTTTGGACGTTTTTGGAGCATAAAGTGAAGAAAACGACAAAGTACCAAAAATCCAAGCTGGAAATACAAGGTGACGGCGTCAAGGGTTTGCTCTTGACGGCGTCAGACATGAAGAATAAATTACCGTAGCTGGTGACGACGTCAGATGGAGTTATGACGGCGTCAAAGTGGCCAAGAATAATTTACCGTGGGTGGTGACGGCGTCACATAGGCCGTCACGATTTTATCTAGGGCGTCCGAGGAAGTGTATGGCGGCGAGTTGACGGCGTCAGATTTAACTCTTGACGCCATCAGGACGATTTTCCTATATATAGTTTTCTAGTTTTTTCATTAAAAAAAGGAGAGAAGTTTTGGTGAAACCCTAAAGACGATTTTGGTGCCTCTTTTACAGGTTTTTCAAGGGTTCCAAACCCTTGAGACCTTGCATTGTAATTGAGATAAGTATACTCTTAATTCAATCAATATGTCTATGTGTTGGTTGTCTATCTTTTGTTCTTATCTTAATTCTACTATGCTAGGCTAAATTTCCTTTGTGTTTGCTTAGATCTAATGAAACCTAGATGTTGATTATGTGTTGATTACTTGTCTATTCTTGTTTTGAATGAATGATATTATATGTTAGGCTTAAGAAAACTGGCAGATCTCCAAATGGTAACATGCTTGAACGTCTTAAGAAACATGAACCGAGGCGTACTAGGTCTTTATTGGTTGTATTTAATGCATGAGCCACTGTTTACAATCCCTATAGTTGTGCTGGGTCATGGTGTAGGAGGAGATAAGAGCTCATAGAGTTGGGGAGTTATGTATGCCACTCCACGAATGGTATTAAGGAATACAACCCGTCATTCATACAAGTGTAACAAGTAATTAACATGTAAAAAATATCTAGGGAGTAATGAAGTCTAAGTAAACACAATTTCTCCAACCACTGCTCACAACCTTAGTTTAATATTAGTTTAATTTCATTTTCATTAGTTAATTAGTTATAAAGTAGTTTTTGGGTTAGTTGATTAGCAACTAATTCCGCCCACTCCTTCAAAACCCGAGATTTTAATTGCTTTCATAAAACATAAAAACACAAAAATAATCATCTTCCATCTCTAGAACTATTAATTAGGCTTTCTAATCCTAGCGACACTATGCCTAAGCTGAACGATCAATCCCCCGGTACTTGTCACTATACTATACTACAACGATCAGGTACACTGCCTGGTGGGGGTTGTAAGCCTCGCGAGATCCCTCGAGAGGTAAAGCAAGGTGCGATTCCCACGCATCAAGAACTTGGCGAGATTGCAATGGAGAGGTAAATTTCATAAATTCATTGCTAGCAGATCAACTAATGTGATGGATTTTTGAGTTTACAGTTTTTAAGTTAGATGACTTAAATTGAGTAGAAAGTGAGATCTTGGACTCAAGGCATTAAGATGGGGATTAAACATGCTTACAATACAAATGTTTTGTGATTGTAAATCCCATAAATCTAGGAATTGGACAAATGTTATGCCAATTATTGTACAACAAGTTACCTCATATTATACTTTCATTACTAGCAGATCAACTGATGTGATGAAACTATGTTTATGGAGGATCCTAGTTTTCAAGATTATTCTATTGATATGATTTCCTTGGGTATTTTATTTTCTTGAAAAATTGTATTATCAAAAATACTAATGTTTTGAACTTTCTTTATCTGTAGAAATGGCTCAAACTGATAACACCAACTTTCGTTCTGTGTTCAAGACTTACTTTGAATGAGAAAAATTGACTGGCTCAGAAAATTTCAATGATTGGTATCGTTCACTCAGGATTGTGCTGCGAGTGACTGGTCAACTTGAAATCTTGAAAACGCCTTGTCCTGCTGAACCTGAAGGTCCTGAAACTACTGATGCAGCTAAGGCTGAATGGAAAATAGTTTGTAAGGAACATATTGATGTGGCCGCAATGATGTTAGGGGCAATGTCACCAGCTCTTCAGAGGCAGTTTGAAAGTTACTTCCCCATGAACATGATTGATGAACTAAAGAAACTATATGAGAAACCATCAAATGTAGAGATTTATGATTTGATGGAGGCTCTACATGGTTGTAAGCAGGGTGATGGTGAACCTGTGAGTGCTCATGTGTTGAAAATGAAGAGTTTAATGGATCAACTACAAACACTTAAGAAACCCTATGACAATGATATGGCTGTGAACTTAATCAATAGATCCCTTAACAAGGAATTTAGTGGTTTTGTGTGGAACTTCAATATGCATTACGTGGGGAAGACAGTAAGTGAATTGCACGCACTGCTCATTGATTATGAGAAAGGGTTACCACAAAAGGCTCCTACACCCCAGGTACTTGCTATTCAAGGGGGTAGAATTAACAAGCCAAATGCGAACAAGAAGAAGGGTAAAGGAAAGAAGAAGGCTGATAAAAATAAACAAGTTATGGCTTATCAACCACCTCAACCTAAGAAGAACCCTCCTATGAAGAATAATCCAAAGAAGGATCAAGGATGCCATTACTGCAAGGTGATGGGTCACTGGAAGAGGAATTGTCCTCTTTATCTCGATGACTTGCGAAACAATAAGGTTAAGAAGACTGGGCACATGGGCGCCAGTACTTCAGGTAACTTATTGGTCATTGAATTATTTACTTTATCTCATAAATTAAATTCCTGGGTATATGATACTGGATGTGGTATTAACATTTGTAATACACTACAGGGGTTTAGAGAGGAAAGGAGACTAGCTTATGGGGAGCAATTTCTACATGTGGGCAATGGAGCACAAGCAGCAGTTGAAGCCATAGGAGTGTTTAATTTAGTTTTACCTTCTGGTTTAGTATTGATTTTAAACAATTGTCATTATGCACCTTCTACAATTAGAGGTGTTGTTTCTTTTTCATGTTTGTTGGATCTTGGTTTTACTCATACTATTGATGGCAATAAAATTTCTGTTTCTTTAAATGGTGTATTTTATTTTAATGTTGTTGCTGTGAATGGTGTGTTTGAAATTGATATGAATAATTGTATGTCCAACAATAATAATAATTCAATGTATAGCATTAGTAAGAGAATGAAGTATGACTTGAATTCTTCTTACATTTGGCACTGTAGACTTGCCCATTGATGAGACGAAAAATGAACCGATTTTAGGGGGTCATTTAAGCCTGAAATTGAATTTATTTGATCAAATATTGCCCTAAATCGTTCCTTTTGTGATTTTAGGTACCTTGGGAGTGAATTCTGGAAAAGGAAGCATTTTGGACGTTTTTGGAGCATAAAAGTGAAGAAAACGACAAAGACTTAATTTTCCATGCTGGAAACAGTACCTGACGGCGTCAAGAAGGAAAATGTGACGGCGTCAAGAGCAAAATCCATGACGACCCAGAGAAAACCTGAAGGCTTCAGAAGAAGGGCGTCAAGAGTTATTTTGGTGACGGCCTGAAGAAGGATTACACGTGACGGCGTCAAACCCAGATCCAGGCAGTCCGAGAACTATATTGGCGGCGAGATGACGGCGTCAGAAATTTACTCTTGACGTCATCACCTCACAAAATCTATATACACTTTTCTATTTTTCATTCATTAAAAGGGAGGAACTTGTGTGGAGAATACTAGGGTCGAACCTAATAAACCCTAGGTCGTTTGTAACAGTATTTTCAAGGGTTTTCACCCCTTGAAACCTTTCATGTTCAATTAAGATAAGTCTTCTTTCAATTCATTCAATATGTCTATGTGTTGTTTAAATATATCTTATGCTTGTCTTGATTTTAACATGCTAGGTTAGATCTTTCATGTGTTTGCTTAGATGTAATGAAACCTAGATGTTGATTATAGGTTGATTGCTTGTTTATAGTTGTAATGGATGAATGATTTCAATGTTAGGTTTAAGAAAACCGGCAGATCTCCATTGTGTAACTTGCTTGAACGTCTTAAGAAACATGAACCGATGTGTACTAGGTTTTTATGATTGTATTTAATGCATGAGCGAATTCTAGTGATCCCATGTTAGGAGCTTCTTAGCCGGCTCGACATAGGAGTGAAGTAGGAGCTTATAGGATTGGGGAAGTATGTACGCCACCCCATGAATGGTATTAAGGAATACAATCCGTCATCCACGCAACTGTGACAAGTAATTAACCTGTAAAAGATATCTAGGGAGTAGTGAAATCTAAGTAAACACAATTCTCCCATATATTGCTCACACCTCTAGTTAAATTAGTTTATTTTCATTTTTGTTATTTTATTTTGATTGCATCTTAGTAACTGGGTTAGTTGATTAGCAACTAATTCCGCCCACTCCTTCGAAAACCGAGATTTTTATTTGATTTTATAAAATATAAAAAAAATACAAAAAGAATCATCCCTCACCTCTAGACCTAGTTCTTAAGCTTCTCGAGATCCCTCGAGAGGTAAAGCCTGGTGCAATTCCCACGCATCAAGTTTTTGGCGCCGCAACCTGGGGAATAGTTATTGTCTAGGCTAGAATTTCTTTTTATTAGGTCTACTTGCTAGATTCCTTTCTAGTAAGGTTTTATTTTTATTTTTAGGTTCTCTTTAGTCTGTCTCATTTCTTCGTGTTTTTTTCGTAATCTTTACCATCCGACATCATGGAAGGTGGTAACATCTTTGAACCCATCAACCCACCACAACAAGACCACCCACAAAACCCACCACTAGCTAACCAACCTCTTAGGCCCCGAACCCTAGGAGAGTATTCCCGACCTAGCCACCAAGGCTACCGAAACACCATTGAGCTCACCCAAGGAGCCAATGTGTCTCCCTTGCGATCCGACACCATCTGGTTGGTGCAAAGCGGATGTGCATTCCATGGACTTCGTTCCGAAGATCCAAATCAACATCTCAAGGACTTCCTTAAAATCGTAGATTCTATAGACCTTGATGCTACAACTAGAGAGTCAACCCGATTACGCCTATTCCAATTCTCTCTACGTGATCAAGCTAGTCAAAGGCTTGAACGTTTACCCGCGGGATCCATCACCTCATGGGATGATCTCACCATTCGTTTCCTTGCTCAATTTTTCTCACCGGGGAGAACTACCAAGCTTAGAAATGATATCTTGATGTTCCAACAACGTCAAGGTGAAACTCTATATGAAGCATGGACTCATTTCAAGGACTTACTCCAAAAAGTCCCTCATCATGGTATAGATCTTTGGCTCCAAGTCCAAATCTTCTATGACCATATCGATCTCTCCACAAGGCGAACCATTGACCAATCGGCCGGTGGCAAGCTACGTGATCTAAGTGCGGAAGAATCATGGGAACTCATAGAAGATCTTGCTCTTTATGACAACGAAAGTTGGAATGATCCCCGTGATTTGAACAAAACGGTCAAGGCAATATCTTTGCCTTCGAATAATTCCAGCACTCCCGACCGTACGATCATGGAACTTTAGGACCAAGTCAAGTTTCTCATGAAATCTTACGAAGCTCCTAAGCCTTCAAGCCAAGTGAACAAAATCATTTCTTCATGCGAATTATGTAGTGGTCCCTATGACACTCGTGATTGTGTGGAACTCCCCGGAACAGCTTTTGCGGACTACGCATCCTCGCGTACCGACGAAGCGGGAGATAAGTGGTACACTTTCAAACCCGAGCCAAACCCTTATGGTGATTCCTACAACCCCGCTTGGAAAAATCACCCAAACCTTAGGTGGAAACAAAACCAAAACAATTCTTCCAATCCGCCTAATCGTTACCAACCAAACGGTCCACCCTCCAACCGTACATTCAACAACAATCCTTCTAACAACTATGGTAGTACCAACAATCTTGAAGGATTGATGTCCAAGTTTATGGCATCTCAAGAAGCTCGCCTATCTAAGTTTGAAGCCGATTTCAAACAAAAGCAAAGCGAGATGACCACCAAAATTGACACATTGTTGAAAGTTCTCAATAACCGAGAAATGGGAGTACTCCCAAGCGACACGGTCAAGAACCCGAAACTAAACATTAATTCCATATCATCAGTTTCGTCACCCACTTCTTGTCCGCAATACTACCCGGTTAAATCAATGAGCACGTGTTTCAAACAAAACCAAATCCCTCAAAAGGACCAATCAAATAAAACACCAGATATAAAACCGGTCAAAAGCATAGTTGAAACACCTCCTACGCAAGACCTTGACGATGAATTCAAGGAGCTACACCTTGAACGTCCCGTCATTGATGTCTTAGCCCGTGCTCCCTACCATAGTGCCCTCCTAGAGAAGTATGAGAAGTTTAAGCTAGGTAAAAATGGGACCGCCTTCGTTCAAAATAAGTTGCCTAAAAAGCATGATGATCCGGGTATATTTATTTTGCCTTGTAAGATAGGAAGATCCGAAGCTTTCGACACACTAGCCGATTTAGGGTCAAGCCGCAACTTGATTCCCTTATCCCTTTTCACCACTATCAAGCTAGGAAAGTTAGAAGAGACGGAGGTATTAATTGGTCTAGCGGATGGGAGTATTGCCCACCGGGTTGGGATGATTAAGGATGTAGTTGTTCACGTAGGGAAGTTAACTATCTTAGCGGATTTTCACGTCCTAGACATGGTTAGTGACACTACATGCCCATTGTTAGTAGGAAGAGGATTTTTAGAAACCGCTAGCGCCATGATAGATTGTAAGGAGTCTAAGATAGCGGTAGGTGAGGGCGATACTTGGTCGGTATATGATGTTAAGAAACATAGCTACGATTGCGAGGATGAACCGACACCACATTGGGTAGAGATGAATAGGAGACCATCTAGATATGGACCTTGGATAGAAAGGAACTTTATAGGACCTCAACGCCCATTCTATCTAGAAAAAGGTTTCATCGATAAGACACATTCAGTGGAACAACTCATAGCTAGAGATGAAGAGCTAGACCCTTTTGAGGACCCCCTAGTCTTTAGAAAGATGATTGAGTTCTTGAGCGTAATGCCCATTAACAAAGAGATGAACAAGTGGAAAAGAGAGGGGGACAAGTGTAAATGGAGGTGGGACAAGCCACCTAAGGAAGGTGATGGATCATGGCATATGAAGATGATTTTGTATGATCCGGATGGAGAAAAGTTTGAAAGGTCATACCGTACTAAGAAAACCGATAGGAAGTTGAAACCTAAGTTTGATCCCAAAGATGTCCTCAATGAGGAACTCACCCATGTCACGTAGTAACCCATGACCTTGAGTCTAGCTACAAGACTCGTAAATAAAGAAAAGCGCGTCTTGGGAGGCAACCCATGTTTTGTGTGATTTTTATTTTGTTAGATTGTTATTTGTTTCCGTATGCATGCTTTATTTTTATTGTTGGTAGATCATGTTTCAAAACTAAAATGGTGAAAATACTTTACTTTGTTATTTGGCTTAGTCTTAACTTCATCCAAAGGTATTTCGCAAAAGATAAGTGTAAGGGGAAACCCCAAATATGTTTTTAAGAAACAAACTCGATCATGATTCTCCACAATATTAAGTGAACATGTATATTCGTATTTGTTAGAGTCAAATGCTTGTATCGAGTTGATGAGTGTGTAAATACTCATCATTTATGTTACATTTAAACTGCAAAAACATCCGAAAACACACAGGAATGCCTTAAAATACATAAAATATCCCAGGATTGTGTTTTGATGCAAAAGGATTGAAAACTGATGAAAAACAACACATTTCACATAATTTACAGTTTCAGTCCCTGAACTTTGAAAAATTAGCAAAACTAGTCCCTGGTAAATCAAAACATGAAAAATATCATCAAAGGTCCTTAGGGATTCTTAAGTTGTCAAGTTTAGTCCTTTAAAGTTAAAAAATCGCAAAATGACAACTTTAGTCCCTCAAGTTTCAAAAATGTCAAAAATAGTCCTTAAGGTTTTGAAAATGGAAAAATATGAAAAATAAACCTTGCACTATTCTTAAATGGCATAATTGGTCCTTATGATAACTTTTGGGAAATTACAACTTCAACCCTTCAATTTTCAGTAAATTACAGGTTTGGTCCCTGAAGTTTGAGGAATTGGCAGAAAAGGTCCGTGGGTATTAAAAATGGAAAAATTACATATTTGGTCCTTGGGTTATTCATATTTGGAAATATTGGTCCTTATAACAATTTTGGAAAGTTTACAGAAAAGGTCCCTCAACTTTGAAATAATTATAATTTGGTCCTTGTGTAAACATAAACCAACCGGACCCTTATTATTATTATTATTAACCCAAAACCAAAACCTAATCCAAACAAAAAACCCCAGCCCACATTTTTTTTTCTGGCCCAAACCAAGCTCAGCCCACGCACCCTTATTATTTAAAACGGGGGTTTGACCCCGTTTGACCTCCCCCAAAACCGCCAAACAACAACCACTGTTCATCCCCCTCACCCAGCCTGTAAACACCATACCAGGGTGGTTTTGCCACCTCTCCCTCACCACCTGTCTTCCCCAGCTCACCACCTACTCCCCCAACTCATAATTCAATCCCACTTTACATTAAATGCTTCCTCACTCCAACTCAGTCACTGTTACACTCACACACCCTATTTTCTTCACTAAACCCATCAACTTGGCTACTAAACCACTTTTCCTTGTCCCTTACACCTCCACAATCTCCCAAATTTCTTAATTGCAATAAAACGGCCACAAGCTACCTACTTGACTTTTGGCGCCAAAACAGGTTTAAACGGCTAGGATGGAATTGACTCAATCAAAGGCTGAGATTAGAAGTAGGATATGCTCAGACACATGTGGGGAGTCTAAAAGTTCTATAAAGAAAGAAGGGGAAGCAATATGGAAAGCTATCTAGTTTAATAAAATAAAATGTATGTCGAATTTTTAATTTTCATGTTTCCAGTATTGTATTAAGTTTCAAAGTACTTTGTTGAGTGTTCTTATCTTATAATAAAGCTATTTCAAGTCTTCAATTACACTGTTAACCTCAATATCAGTTTATGCAAATTTTATGTTTCAAAATCTCATGTGTCTTGATTGTTGTTATTAGTGTTGTTTTTGGACAAATAAGCTCACATAAGCTCCTTGTATAGCTTCTGTAAGCTATTAGAAGAAGTAAAATCAAGTAATACCTAGAAAATAAAAATTACTTAAAAATCAATTAAATAAAGTGAAAATAAAAAAAATAAGTGATCAATGGTAAAGAAGCTGGAGCAGGGTGGCTTATGGATTGCCCTGGGTTAGAGGCTTAGTGGTAAGCCTATAGGAGTGGTGTATGGTCCTTGGTTTCTCAGTTTGGCTTGGACTGCAATTGTAAGCTTCAATTCCAATTTTTGCATTTCTACTATACAATAGCTTAGTACTGCTCATTTGTGTTTCTATATGCTTATTGGGTGTAGGTTAGTTGGTTTATTGCTCAATATCACATGCCTGTTCAGCTTAATTCATATTTGCTTTGTATCTTAACTTAACAGTCAAATTAGTATCTTTAATAATTCTGAGTATTTGTTGTTTATACAAGTGTTTGTTTGCTTAAATTTACTTATCTCATCATATTAAAACACTGTGGATTGATTTTAAGGACTTAATCATGAAAATGTTTTGAAAATCACAAAATCAATGATATAAGGGAGTGTTTGGATCACAACTGTCTTGGGTAATAAAGTGGCTGTTTTGCTGTGCTTATAGTTTTAGTATACTTAAGTAAGTCACAATAGGCTATTTACAACCTTAAAACTAAGTCTCAATCAGAGGAAAGTCAAAATCACAAAAATTACACCTCACAGTTAAACTGTGTGGTGTTTTGAGTCCCATAAATCATTACATAAGCTTATTAGTTGTAGCTTAAGCCTAAACTAGCTTTATTTAAGCTTATCATATCATCTATATTCAGCTAGGATCCATTAATGTTCACATAAGTCAACTGAGTAAGATTATTGAAAAAGTCAAAAGTGCATGATCAGTTTTTTACCAAATATGGCATGAATTTACATGATTTTTGTGTTTGGTTTTGAGCTTTGAAACTTGTTGGGTGTAATATTTATCAGTAGAACTTGAGATTTCCATAGTTGTTATATTTTTGTGAATTTTATTTGTGGACCATTTTGCCCCTGGAACACACCTGCAGGGAAAGACCCTCCCCTGCTACACAGACCACCATCACCACACCCACCACTTTGGTGGTTGATTGTGGCCACCACAGTGGTCCCACTAGCCCCAATTTTGGTTCTACCAACCCCCTCCTACCAGGGTTCCATATTTGACCCTTTGTTTGACCTAGGGACCAGTGGACCCCACTTGGAATTGCACTTAAAATCTGTCCCATTTCTGTCTCAGTCACCATTAAGCAGTTGCTTATTGTGGCTTTTTAGCTTATCTCATGAGCTTATCTCATCAAGTCTAACTTATTCAAGTCCAACTAACTTAGGTGAACCAGATTTCACCCTTGTGGACCCCACATAAGCTCATTTGAGCTTATTTCTTTGTTTGGTCAAACTTAGTCAACTGTCAAGGCAAATAAGCACTCACAGTGCTTATTCTTGGTTTTCAAATTAGTTGTCTTTATAAAAGTTTCTTATTTTAAGTATTTTAATAGTTTTGTAAAAGAAAAAAATAGAAAAAGCCAAACTTAATTATAGTGATAGCTTCTATTTAAAAGAAATTATCTATTTAATTTTCTTTTTAGCTTATTTATAAGCACTTCTGCATTTTTATATTTTTATTCAATATCTTTTATATTAAAGTATTTTTATAAAATTTTCCAGATTTTTCCTTTGTCATTTAGTAATATTTAGAATTAATACTAGTTTAATTAATTATTAAATTAATTAATAAGAGTTAAATAGCATAATTATATTTTATAAAGTACCACCTAGTTTTTATAATTTTTCTAGCTTTTATATAAGGTAAAACATTTTTAGGAATTTTTCTAGAATTTATACTGTTCATTTTCTATTTTTATAATATAATTAGTTTATTTGGTAATTAATTAATAAATAGAATAATAATTAGTAAATTAGTTGAAAAATACATAAAATAAACTTTTTATAATTTTTTAGGATTCCTGTGATGGTTAATTGGATTTATAAAAATCTTCTTAATTATCTAAGTCTTTTTAGTATTTTTAATAATTTAAATCAATATAATTAGTTAAATAATAATTAATTAATAATAAATAGATAAATAGTGTGAAAAATATAATTTTAGTTTTGAAATAAGTTTTATAATATTTTAGACTTTTGGAAATTTTAATTTTATATTTCTAGACTTATTTTACATTTTCTTATTTATTAGTGAATTATTAACTAATTAAATATAGTTATTAAATAATAATAATTAATTAAATAGTTATAAAAATAATTTTAATTTTCTAATGAGTTTAGGATTCCAAAAATATAATTTTCATATTTGTGGGAGTTTTATTTGACAGAATTCACATTTAGTTTAGTACGCTTACGTTTATTTAAACGTACATTTTATATCTTTTTACATTTTTAGGTTTTATTAAATTTTAAATAAATTAGTAATTATAAAATAAATATTATAAGTTTATTTAATTTGCATTTAAGCCCCTAAGGCATACAAATACCTACTATAGTTAAAATTGTTTTTGTTGTTTACGTTTAAATATTAAACGTATACGTTTTCCAGTTCCTTTCCATTTGTACTTATCTGATTTCACATATTAGTTGATATAGCTTATCAAAGCTATTCATGCTTATATTTCAGTAGTACAATCACTTAAACCCTTTTCCTGTTCAAATCACCTGATCTCGAAGTCATTTTATTTCAGATTTCACGCCTCGTTGGGATTTAACGATCCGGGGAAACACTACACTCCACGGAGTATTGGTTTAGACTATTTGACTTATTGACCATTACTTGGTTAATATTTTCTGACTGTTTGAGGCCAATCAAAATTTGGCGCCGCTGCCGGGGAGGTGTGCTGCGTATTACGACTTTTGAAGTATATGTGAGTTTGAATTAATTCACCATTGTTATATATCATCTTTTGTTCATATTATCTTATAAAAATAAAAATCCAAAAAAAGATTTTTTCTTTTCCATTTTAAATTTCCCGTCACTCTAAGTATTCTTAGAGTCGTCTCTAGTGCATGCACACTCGTTCTTCTAGGTCAACAAGCCGTTTCTGTGAGCTTGTCAGAATTCCTCGAAGACGTCGTAGACGTTCTGCCCCAACAGCCGTATCTGAGGTATGTGCTGTTTCCCCAAACAAAGTTATCATGGCGGAAGACCGTCTGATGAATGAGCTTCTCCAAGCACCCATTGAGGGTTACGGAGACGCTATTGTTGTCCCAGCCATTGTGGCTGAATACTTTGAGCTCAAAACCGGGTTACTAAATCTAGTAACCTCAAGCCAATTTTATGGTTTTGAGAGGGATGATCCTTATGCTCATATTCAATGGTTTAATAAAATTAATGTAAATTGACACGTTTTATAATGGTGTGAGTCAATCTGATCAAGATTCTCTCAATGCCTCCGCGGGAGGTAATTTTTTGAGTAAAACCACTAAAGAAGCTTTAGAAATCATTGAAAATAAGTCAAAGGTCCGCACTCCAAGTGAGTGTTGGTCCTTCTACTTCATCTCCCATGAGTACTTCTAGCACCGATGCTAAGATAGACAAACTCACGGACGTTATTCAAGCTTTGGTTCTCTCAAACCAGAAAAAAGTCACTTTCACACAAAACCCTTCACATGCTGAAGTAAAAAAGGTGGAAGTTTGTGTCACTTGTGGTGGCCCACATGCTTACTACAATTGTACTGCCACCGATGGTAGTCCTTTTGAAGCCAATGCCTTAGCCGGTACTACAAATCAGGGAGGTAATCAATACCGTCCTCAAATGGAACCAAGTTACCGTGCTAACACACATATGGGACCACCCGGGTTTAACCAAAACCCAAATTTGCAAAATCGAAACCAGAACCAACCTCGAATGAACCAAGGTTATCAAAACCAAGGGAATTTCAATCCTGGACAGAATCAAGGTTTCCACAATCAAGGAAACTTTAACAGAAACAATTTTAACCCCGGAAATCATTTTCAGGGAAATGGTAATCCAAATCAGGGAAATTTTCAACCACAACAAGGTTATAATCAAAATAACCGAGTCCAAAATTTCCCTAACCAAACATAAGCCATTCTCCCAGCTCCACAATCATCATCTGATGAGTTGTTGAAGCAGTTCATGAAAACTCAAGAAGAGACAAACAGGTTGTTGGTTAGCCAGATTTCTGAAATCAAGAAATCTTTAAATGAACGACCCTCGGGCTCTGGAAAACTTCCGAGCAACACGATCGCAAACCCGAGGGGCGATGCAAAGGCGATCACAACCAGGAGCGGAGTTTCATATGACGGACCCACTGTTCCCACTACCCCTTATTCTTCTTTTCCCAAGGTAGTGGAAAATGAAACCGATGTAAATAAGGACGAAGTACTTCCTACTCATAATGGGGGTACCCAAGACGTCCCACCTCATGTTGTCCCGAAAAACAAACCAAAACCTAGAGTTGTTTTTGAACCAAATGATATCCCAGTTGAGACATCTAAGTCCAAACCTTCTACCTCCTCTATTCCTTACCCCTCACGATTGAATGAGCAAAAGCTCCGTGAAAAGGCTAGTCACCAGATGGATAAGTTCTTTCAAATCTTCCAAGATTTACATTTTGACATTAGCTTTGCGGATGCTATTATTCTGATGCCCAAATTTGCATCAACAATCAAACATTTGTTAAGCAACAAGGAGAAATTGTTTGAAATAGCAAAGACTCCCTTGAATGAGAACTGCTCAGCAGTTCTTTTAAAGAAGCTTCCCGAGAAGCTGGGAGATCCTGGAAAATTTCTAATACCATGTGTATTTCTGGGAATGGTTGATTGCTATGCCTTGGCCGATCTTGGTGCAAGCATGACTCCTCCTAAACCAACCAGTCAACCGTGTGCAGTTGATAGGCCCACCTAGGAGAAAGTGCAAGTGTTTTTAATCCGTGGAAGTACAGGGAAATCCCCGGGTCGTTAAGTCCCAACGAGATTGAAATTGTATTTGTAAACGTTTGTGGAATAAGTGGTACTAAGGACAGTAGCCAAGATGATTGGGGAATGATTATACTACTAATTTCTTGGTATTTGAATAGTTATGGAATGATATAAACACTAACAGATATAATCACAAAAGCACAGACTGGAAAATCAGATAACAGACAGAAAAAATGGGTTTTATCAGATTACAAACTACAGGGGGTGCAAGTGAACTTTTGAAAACTTAAAATTAAAAGAAAATTGAAAATGAAAATGATTATTTTACTATTTAAATACTATTTAATTAATAAAACTAATTAAAATCTAATTTAAAACCTAAAATGAAAAATAAAAAAAAAATAGAATCTATTAAATAGAAGCTATCACTAATTTTATGTTCAGTTTTTTGGAGTTTTTCTTTTTGACAGCTAAATATATGATGAAAATAAGTAACTTTTGTGAAACAACTTTTTTCTTAGCTTAAAAATAAGCAGTGTGCACCCCCTTGACCAATGACAGTTTGACTTTCTTTGACCAAGTAGCAAAATAAGCACAAATGACTGTATGTGGGGTCCACAATGATGAAAATAGGTACAAATAAGTTACTTGAACTAAAATAAGCTAGAAACAACAAGCCAAAAGCACTGATAAGCTAATAAGAACCAAATAAGCACTTTGACACTTTGAATTTTAACACAGACTGGGACAGACTTTAAGGTTGATTCCAGGTGGGGTCCACTGATTCCTAGGTCAAACCAAGGGTCAAATCTTGTACCCTGGTAGGAGGGGGTTGGGAAAACCCAAAATGAACCATTGGGGCCCACTGAGGTGGTCTACACCAACCACCAAAGGTGGTGGTGTTGTGGTGGTATGCTGGTGCAGGGGAGGTCTTCTTCCCTGCAGGTGTGTTCCAGGGCTTGTGGGGTCCACAATAAAATTCACAAAATTCAAACAATGGTTGGAATCAAAAGATCTACTGATGAATATTACACCCAACAAGTTTCAAGTCCTAACTCACTACACAAAATTCAAGAAAAATCCCACAACTTTTGGAAAAAAATGAGATATGCAACTCTTGACTTTTTAGTAAACCTTGAATCTTTGACTTATGTGAACTTTGATCTAGGTTTACTGATTGATTAAGTTGTTTTACACCACAATGAAACTAAATCAAGCTATAATGAGTATTTTCACAAAGATTTTAGAGGTTATGGATCTTAAATCACTTACATAGTTAACTGTGTGGAAAGATTTGATTGATCTTGACTTTTTTACTTAACACTAACTGATTTTATGCTTTCAACTATCAAATGAGACCTAAAGTGTGATGTCTAAACTATGGTTAACCTCTGAGATCCACAATAACACAGCTAATCTTGCAAATCCAAACACCCCTTTTTCAATGACTGTTTTAGGTTTTTCAAATCAATTAAGTGCTAGGGCTTATGAACTTGATTCACAACTACTATTTATGATCAGTTAAACTTATTTAAGCACTTAAAGACAGATAACAACTACAAATGCACAAGTTTAACACTTAAACTAGTTTGATAGTGAAATCTAAGATTTTAAGTTACTACAAATTCTAACAAACAAGTTATATATATTAAGCTACCAATTACTTAAAAAACACTTATTAAGCACAAGCAAACACAAAATAGCAAATACAAGCAATGAATCAGAAACTATAAGGAACTAAGATTTTTTAGAGGAATATTAAAATAAGCAAGCGCTTACAAACCACCCCTAGCATGAACAAGGGGTTTTCCACTGATGCCTATCTTTAGATAGGCTATTCCACTTCCAATATTGCCCACCAATACTTCTCAATACCTGCAATCAAACTCAAAACAACACAGTTGACTATTGTTGACCCTTTTTTTGTATTTTTGGTTTTTATTACTAGTACTGAGTTTTAATGTCTCTACAAGCTTTAACAAGCTTAAAGGAACCTAAGTGATCCTATCTCAGTCCATGATCCTTGATATAAGTGACAACTAAGCTTATTGAGAAATGCAGAATTTGAGTAAATTGCAATAACACAAAACAGAACTGAAATTTGGAATTTTATAACTCGAAAAGACTTGAATTACAATAAAACAACTACTACAACACTTGAATTATAAAAGTTACACTGAATTTGAAAAACTAGTTTAATTCGACATGAAATTTAACTAAATTAACTACTTATGGTCTTCCTTGCATTCTTCTTCCTTATATAGTCCTACATTAGGGCTCCTCTCTCCTTCTGATCAAATCCCACCTTTAGTTCTAGCCATTGGATGTCTGAGACTCTCTAATTGGATGCCACGTGTCTTTGGCGAGAAAGCTTTATTTGCAAATTGCTCTGGTAATCAGACAAGGGGTGGTGCATTAAATGCTGATGTGAGGGTATATGATGAGTGGTTTGGGCGGTGGATAACATGGGGTGGTGGTGAAATTATGGGGGAACAGTGCAAGTTGGGGGGGGGGGGGGAACGTATGGAGAGGGAAAGGTGGGAGGGGTGGTTGTTTGACCTGGTTTGACCGAGGTCAAACCCTTTGACCCGGTTTTATATTAAAAGGGTGTGGGCTGTTTGTTTTGGGCCAAGATAAAAAGGAAGTGGGCTTTGGATTATTGGATTGGACTTGGTAATGTTTTTGGGGTAATAATACTAAGGGTCCAGTTATGGTTTAAGTTTCACAAGGACCAAATTTGTAATTTGCCGAAAGTTGGAGGGTGAGTTTTGGCAATCTTCCAAAGTTTCCATAAGGTCCATTTTTGCCAAATGATGAATAGTATGAGGTCCATTATTGATTTTTCCGTTTTAATTTCACCAGGGACTATTTTTGCCAAACTTTTAAACTTCAGGGACCAATTGTGTAATTTCACCAAACTTTTCCACCAAGTACCAATCCTGTCACATATGAGAAATACAGGGAAAAAATTTGTTTTTCTCAAAGTTTTAATATCCCAGGGACCATTTTTGACAATTTTCCAAACTTCAGGGACTAAACTTGACATTTTGTGAAACTTTGCACCAAAGGACTAATTGTGTAACTTTTTGATTTAAAAGGACTTTTGGTGAGTTTTTCAAGTTTTTAGAACAGCCAGGGACTAGATTTGACAACTTTTGAAAGATGAGGGACTGAAACTGCCAATTATGCAAATTTTGTGCGTTTTTCATCTGTTTTTGATTATTTTGCATTTGAAACATGTAAAACACTTTCCTGGGATATTTTTAATATTTTGATTCAATATTGAGTGTTTTTAGATGTTTTGGCAGTTCAGAATGGTATAAAATGATGAGTATTTAGACACTCATCAATCCCCCACACTAAAACATTGCTAGTTCCTAGCAATCTTTTGAGAAAAACCTGATGGATTTGAAAAACTCTTTACCAAAAGCCATCACTTCTGGAGTAGCCAGGTGTGAGAACTGTGGTACACCTGATAACCGTATGATTTTGAGCAAACCACCAGCTGTCAACGGATTTGATTAGTCTTTACCTAAAGTCGTTTGCTTCTGGACTAACCAACTCTTGATGGACTAAGTCAACATCTTGGTGAGCTGATTACCAATTATGGTTTTTCCACGGCCTTAATCACAAGCCATAATCTTGCGGGCTAGCCAACTCATTTGCTTTTGAGGATATGGGGAGTTGAGGAACCATACAATTTTTGGTAAATTGCAAGCCATCAACGGGTTTGAGATGCCTTTACCAAGAGCCTTTTGCTCCTGGACTAGCCAATCCATTTGTCATTTAGACTTTGGCAGACTGATTACCACAAAAATTTTGAAATAAAGTGAAAAATTTTTGAAAAATTTAGGCCAAAATGGGGGTACTTAGAAAGTATTTTGATAAAATTCGCAAGAATCCCCCCCCCCCCCCCACACTAGAATTGAATATTGTCCTCAATATTCAAAGTCCCGGCAATTATGCCGAATCTCTGAACGGAAAAAGCTAATATTCATCATTTTTTTTTTTTTTAGATATATACATTTCAAATAGCTGCGGGGGACGGCCACTCCCCCACACTAGGGTGTTAGAAAGTAGAAAGAAGTCAGAGACATGGGTGAAAACCCATGTTGTTGCTACTGTTTTTGTTCATCGAGTCGCTAGCTTGACTCGATCCCCGAATTCATTGGTTCGTGGGGAAAGTTTGGAGATCTGGGACAACCATTTGCGGTATATCCCCTCCAAAGTAGTGCTTTAACCGATGGCCATTCACTTTAAAGTTGGAGCCGTCAGGTTGAGATAATTCAACAGTTCCGTATGAAAACACTTTTGTGACAGTGAATGGCCCAGACCAACGGGTTTTAAGCTTTCCTGAGAATATCTTCAATCGTGAATTGAAGAGAAGGACTCTGTCACCGATGTTGAAAACACGGTTTTTGATTTTAGAGTCGTGTATCTTCTTGGTTTTTTCCTTGTAAATCAAAGAATTCTCATAAGCTTGATCACGAAGTTTATTTAATTCATTTAGTTGAACCTTGCGGTGATCACCCGCTGTGTGAAGGTCGAAGTTTGCATGTTTCAAGGCCCAGTAGGCCTTATGCTCTAGTTCGATCAGAAGATGACATGCCTTCCCGTACACTAGGTTATATGGAGTACACCCGATGGGTGTTTTGTAAGCAGTGCGGAAAGCCCACAATGCATCATCCAGCTTATCCGACCAAGAGGCACGGTTTTCTCCAATCGTCCTCTCCAGAATCCTCTTAATACCACGATTCGAGACCTCCGCCTGCCCACTTGTTTGTGGGTGGTATGCAGTTGAAAGACGGTGAGTTACACCATATTTCAACATCACTTTTGCAAATTGTTCATTGCAGAAGTGTGTGCCATGATCACTGATAATGGCACGAGGAGTCCCGAATCTGGCAAAGAGAGATTTCAGAAATTTAACAACTACTCAGGCATCATTGGTGGGTAAGGCTTTTGCCTCAACCCATTTTGACAGATAGTCAACTGCCACGAGTATATACTTATTCCCTCGTGAAGATGGGAACGGCCCCATAAAATCATTGCCCCACATATCAAATATTTCACAGACTTGGATGACGTTTTGTGGCATCTCATTCTTTTTGGAAATATTCCCGTGACGCTGGCAAGCTTCACAGGTTTTGATAAGTTCATGGGCGTCTTTGTAGATTGTGGGCCAGAAGAATCCCGAATCAAACACCTTTTTGGCGGTGTAGTTTGGGTTATGATGTCCCCCCGTGGGTCCATCATGACAGGCTTTAAGAATTTCCATGGCTTCTTGGCCATGGACACACCGTCGGATGACTTGATCCGCACATATTTTGAACAAGTAGGGGTCGTCCCAGAAGTAATGTTTTATATCTTTAAAGAATTTTCTTTTCTGTTGGGACGACATCCCTTTCACAACGAAATTACCCGCAAGGTAATTTGCAAAGTCGGCAAACCATGGGGTAGTGGTATCACCCCGGGTAGAGATGAGATTGAGAGTCTCCAGAGGAAAAGTTTCATTAAATTCTTTTCTCTCGAGAATATCCTGATGAGGATTCTCTAACCGGGATAAGTGATCAGCAGCAAGGTTCTCTGCTCCTTTTTTGTCTCGTATGAGTATATCGAATTCCTGAAGGAGCAGGACCCAACGGAGCAGTCTTGGCTTTGCGTCCTGTTTAGTGAACAGGTATTTCAAAGCCGAGTGGTCCGTATACACCACGCATTTGGTTAGGATTAAGTAAGACCTAAATTTCTCAAAGGCATATACCACAGCTAATAATTCTTTTTCTGTGGTGGTATAGTGTGCTTGAGCTTCACTCATGGTCTTACTTGCGTAGTGTATTAGCTGAAAATGTTTGGATTTGCGTTGCCCCAGAACTGCACCAATAGCGAAGTCGCTAGCATCGCACATAAGTTCGAAGGGTAAGTCCCAGTCGGGGGCAACAAGGATCGGTGCCTCGGTAAGCTTTTTCTTTAAAGTAGAAAAAGCTTCGATGCACTCGGGGGAAAAGATGAAAGGAGCTTCCTTTTCAAGAAGATGAGTCAATGGTCGGGCTATTTTGGAGAAATCCTGAATGAATCTCCGGTAAAACCCGGCATGGCCAAGGAAACTCCATATTCCTTTAACAGTGGTGGGATGAGGCCGTTTAGCAATAACATCAATTTTAGCCTTATCGACCTCAATCCCACTTTTTGAAATTTTATGGCCGAGGACAATGCCCTCCTTAACCATAAAATGGCTCTTCTCCCAGTTTAGACAAAGATTAGTGTCTTCACAACGTTGAAGCATCTTTTCTAAATGGGAGAGGCATGAGTCGAAAGAATTCCCGATGACTGAGAAGTCATCCATGAATACCCCCATGGTTTTCCCGATCATGTCGTGGAAAATAGCCATCATGCACCTCTGGAAAGTGCCCGGTGCATTGCATAACCCAAAAGGCATGCGACGATAGGCAAACGTCCCGTAAGGGCATGTGAAGGTAGTCTTCTCTTGATCCTTAGGATCAATGGGAATCTGGAAGTAACCCGAGAAGCCGTCGAGGAAGCAATAATACTCATTCCCCGCTAGTCTTTCGAGCATTTGATCCATAAAGGGCAGAGAAAAATGGTCCTTGCGGGTGGCTTCGTTAAGCTTTCTATAATCAATACATACTCGCCACCCTGTAACCAAACGATTTGGTATCAACTCGTTATCCTCATTAGTGACAACCATGATGCCACCCTTTTTTGGAACACAATGTATTGGGCTAACCCAAGGACTGTCTGATATAGGGTAAATCAATCCCGCATCGAGAAGTTTGATAACTTCTTTTTTGATAACTTCGTGGATTTTTGGATTTACCCTTCTTTGATGCTGCACAGCAGGTTTGAAGTCCTCTTCCATTAGGATTTTATGTGTACAAAAATCCGGGTTAATACCCTTAATGTCTGAGAGCTTCCAAGCAATTGCTTGCTTGTGGGACTTCAAAACCTTAAGCAGCGCGGTTTTCTCCTCATCCTTTAAGTCTTTTGCAATAATGACCGGCAACTTATCGTCACCTTCCAAGAATGCATATTCTAGATGAGGAGGCAGGTCCTTAAGTTCGACCTCGGGGAAATCATCATTTTTCTCAACATATTTGACTTTCGCGTTATGAAGTTGTGGAGGTAGAACAGGAATGGGAGAGGGATCTTTGTTCAATAATTTCTCAAGGAGAAATATATCCCTCTCCGGGTCAATCTCTTGGTCATCAATTCATTCAGGAACTGAATCACTTTTGAGAAAGGCCTCTAATTCCTCAAGGATGAAATTACTTCCCTCAAACGGAGTGAGGGAAGGAGAAGAATTAGCGATTATGGGGTGAGAAGAGGGAGTGGAATTTCCACTGGTAGAACTATCAGCGAAGCCAAGGATTTCCTGAGCACACTCCTCGGATGCAATGTCAATGACATCAATTCGGTTGACCGATTCAGCATCATAATTCGAGGAGTATCTCGAGGTTTGATCAAGGTTGAACGTTATCGCTTCATTGCCAACTCGTAACATGATTTCCTCATCGAAAACATCGATTAATGCATGACCCGTCCTTAAGAATCCCCTCCCAAGAATGAGAGGAGCTCTCGGATCTGCATCGAAATCAACAATGACAAAGTCTGCCGGAAAATGGAACTTTCCCACTCTTACAAATACGTCCTCGGCAATACCAAGGGGACGTGAAATTGAACGGTCTGCAAGCTCGAGAGTCATGCATGTGGGAGTAAGTGCCTGAAGAGAAAGCTTTTTCCAAACTGAGTAGGGCATTAGGTTGATGCTTGCGCCAAGATCGGCCAAGGCAAAGCATTCAACCATCCCCGGGAAAATACATGGTATTAGAAATTTCCCGGGGTCTCCTAGCTTCTCGGGAAGCTGTTTCAATAGAACTGCAGAGCAGTTTTCGTTGAGTGGAGTTCGTGCCATTTCAAAGAGTTTCTCTTTATTTCCCAGTAAGTTTTTGATTGTCGATGCAAATTTGGGCATTAATATGAGAGCATCCGCGAAACTAATATCAAAGTGTAGTTCTTGGAAAATTTGAATTTTTTTTTCCATCTGATGATTAGCTTTTTCACGGAGCTTCTGATCTTGCAATCGTGAGGGATATGGAATTGTTGGTTTTGGGTTGGCTTTTGGTATTTCAACAGGACCTTTGGGAGTTTCAAACACGACCCTTTTAGGGGGAGTCGGGACCGGGATAACTGGAGGAGGGATGTCAGTGGTACCTCCGTTATTAGTAGGAAGTACCGTATCCGTAGTATCCTCAGTATCACATTCCTCTACCTGGACAGGAGAAGTGGTAGAAGGAGTTGTGGGTCCTTTATAAGAAACTCCACTTGTTGTGGTGATCGCCTTTGCATCGCCCCTCGGATTAGCGATCGTGTTGCTAGGTAAAATACCTGAGCCCGAGGGTCGATCATTTAAAAACTTCTTCAATTCAGAGATTTGACTAACCAGCAGTTTGTTTAATTCATCTTGGGATTTCATAAACTGTTTTAATAACTCATCAGATGATGGTCTAGTTGGAACAATGGCTTGATTTTGATTTGGAAAATTTTGAGCCCGATTGTTCTGGAAATTCCCATGTTGCTGGTTGTTATTACCCTGGAAGTGGTTTTGTTGAAAATTACCCTGATGGTAATTATTCTGACCTTGATTACGGTTATAGTTTCCTTGGTTTTGATTGTTTTGAACCTGGTGTTGACCAGAGTTGAAATTCCCTTGGTTGTTAAAACCTTGGTTCATTCTGTTCTGGTTCTGACTCTGGTTATAGTTTTGGTTTCTGTTTTGACCATTTTTGTTCTGGGGTTGATTAAACCCGGGTGGTCCAATGTAATTATTGGAACGATAGCTCAACAGATTCCGGTCCCCTTGCGGTTGGTAGGAATTACCTCCCGTATTGTAGGAACCTTGGGCTACGAATACGTTCTCTTGAGTGAAGCCACCGGAGGCTGGGCACTCATGATATGGGTGTGGACCACCACATGTTTCACAACTGATAGTTTTATTCTGCTGATTGTGATTTGTTTGGTGAATTCGGAGAACCGCAACAGACAAATCATCGAACTTTTTGGTAAGAGCAGCTATTTCATTACTTGCCGGAGTGACTGACTTACATGAGTCATTCCTCTCTGCGGAGGAGTCCCAAAAATTATGATAGGCTGTCATGTTTTCGATTAAGCCATAACACTCTTCAGGGGTCCTTTTCATAAAGGTGCCCCCAACAGCAGCATTGATGGTGTCACGATGACGAAGTGTCAAACCATTATAGAATGTATCAATAATGGTGACAAGAAGCATGTTATGATTAGGACACCGATCAATAGCAAGTTTGTAGCGTTCCCATGCCTCAAATAAGGACTCGTCGGGAAGCTGTCTGAAGTTACTAATATCGTTTCTCAGCTTTGTAACCATGGATGGTGGAAAATATTTAGCCAAGAATTTAGTAACCATCTCATCAAAGGTATGGATCGAATTCTTAGGAAGTCGATCGAACCAAGCAGTAGCATGATGCGTGAGAGAATAGGGGAACAGGTATAAACGCAGGCCGTCTTCGGTGACGCCAATTTGTTTCATGCTCTGGGTGACGGTTAAAAATTTATCGAGATGCTTGTTAGCATCGTCACCCGGCAAACCGTGGAACTGACACGAATTCTGGACTTGTTGTATCATGTTGTGTTTCAATCCAAAATCCATGGCTCCAATTGTGAGTGGTGCAATGGGTCCACCTCTCCCGTGCATGGTAGGTTGATACAGTTCCTCCATAGTTCGGGTGTCAGGAACTGCATCCTCCTTGGGAGGGTTAGGGGGCTCATCGTTCATTTTTAGTGAGTGTTCTTCGTCAACAGAACGTAACTTGGGTACGTTTTTCTGTTTTTTATTCTTTGTTTGTGAACGAGTGCGCATGCACTAAAACTAATTTTCAAAACAAGATCGAGGCAAAACCACGGTGAACTTAAATCCAATAATCGCAAGTGAATGGCTTCTTTGAAAAAGGTACACCACCCACAGGGATATAATGGCAAGTTTTTATCTTATGTTTGGGAACTTATTATGTTCACACCCCCAGTTGGTAGGTGTTCTGCCTTGGTTTGCGGTGGTAAACTTTTATGTAATTATATTCATAGTAAAATGTTTTTGGCTTTTCGTGTATGGGTGAAAAAACTTGGACAATATTTTTGGAACTGATTCATTAACCGAAATCGTTCCTTTAAGATTACTCGCAGGCTAGCGGGAGGGAATAAATGGATCCCTTTTCAGTTCGCAATTTAATGTCAGAACTTACCTTATTCCAGCTGTTTCAGGTTGTAATCTTAAAGTAAACGAAGTAATTTAACTTCACAGTTTGTTTTGTTGTTTCTGATTTTTTTGGTGTTTCTAACACTTCAGGAGAAGTGTTCTTGAACTTTTTTCAGATATGATTTTGATTTTCTCAAAAAGTTATAAGTGGTGATATTTGTACAGGAGGGGTTTTGAAAACCACTAAACCTAAAACGTTTTGAAATACGCAACAACCTCCCCGGTAGCGGCGCCAAATTTTGACTCCTCCTAAACCAACCAGTCAACCGTGTGTAGTTGATAGGCCAACCTAGGAGAAAGTGCAAGTGTTTTTAATCCGTGGAAGTACAGGGAAATCCCCGGGTCGTTAAGTCCCAACGAGATTGAAATTGTATTTGTAAACGTTTGTGGAATAAGTGGTACTGAGGACAATAACCAAGATGATTGGGGAATGATTATACTACTAATTTCTTGGTATTTGAACAGTTATGGAATGATATAAACAATAACAGATATAATCACAAAAGCACAGATTGGAAAATCAGATAACAGACAGAGAAAAGTGGGTTTTATCAGATTACAAACTACAGGGGGTGCAAGTGCACTTTTGAAAACTTAAAATTAAAAGAAAATTGAAAATGAAAATGAAATTATGAAAATGATTATTTTTCTATTTAAATACTATTTGATTAATAAAACTAATTAAAATCTAATTTAAAACCTAATTTAAATTATCTAAAAATGAGAAAGATTACAAATTAAACTAAAAATTTGCAAAAATATTTTCTAAACCTTAAAAAGAACTTGAAGAAAGTATAAAAACTAAAAATAAATATTTTTGTCATTTTATGAATTTTCTATTAATTAAAAACTATTTATATTAATTAAACTAATTTAACTATTTTAAATTACTAATAATACTAAATTAACTTAGAAAATTATGGAAAAATTTATAAAACTATTTAACCATCACAGGAATCCTACAAAATTATAAAAACTTCTAAAAATTATATTTTAGGCTATTTCTCTAATTAATTACCTTTTAATTGATTTAAATCTAATTTAAATGATTAAAATAAGAAAAATAGAAAATGAACAGTAGAAATCTAATTTAAATGATCAAACCAAGGGTCAAATCTTGTACCCTGGTAGGAGGGGGTTGAGAAAACCCAAAATGAACCACTGGGGCCGACTGAGGTGGTCTACACCAACCACCAAAGGTGATGATGTTGTGGTGGTATGCTGGTGCAGGGGAGGTCTTCTTCCCTGCAGGTGTGTTCCAGGGCTTGTGGGGTCCACAATAAAATTCACAAAATTCAAACAATGGTTGGAATCAAAAGATCTACTGATGAATATTACACCCAACAAGTTTTAAGTCCTAACTCACTACACAAAATTCAAGAAAAATCCCACAACTTTTGGAAAAAAATGAGATATGCAACTTTTGACTTTTTAGTAAACCTTGAATCTTTGACTTATGTGAACTTTGATCTAGGTTTACTGATTGATTAAGCTGTTTTACACCACAATGAAACTAAATCAAGCTATAATGAGTATTTTCACAAAGATTTTAGAGGTTATGGATCTTAAATCACTTACATAGTTAACTGTGTGGAAAGATTTGATTGATCTTGACTTTTTTACTTAACACTAACTGATTTTATGCTTTCAACTATCAATTGAGACCTAAAGTGTGATGTCTAAACTATGGTTAACCTCTGAGATCCACAATAACACAGCTAATCTTGCAAATCCAAACACCCCTTTTTCAATGACTGTTTTAGGTTTTTTCAAATCAATTAAGTGCTAGGGCTTATGAACTTGATTCACAACTACTATTTATGATCAGTTAAACTTATTTAAGCACTTAAAGACAGATAACAACTACAAATGCACAAGTTTCACACTTAAACTAGTTTGACAGTGAAATCTAAGATTTTAAGTTACTACAAATTCTAACAAACAAGTTATATATATTAAGCTACCAATTACCTAAACAACACTTATTAAGCACAAGCAAACACAGAATAGCAAATACAAGCAATGAATCAGAAACTATAAGGAACTAAGATTTTTTAGAGGAAAATTAAAATAAGGAAATGCTTAAAACCACCCCTAGCATGAACAAGGGGTTTTCCACTGATGCCTATCTTTAGATAGGCTATTCCACTTCCAATCTTGCCCACCAATGCTTCTCAATACCTGCAATCAAACTCAAAACAACACAGTTGACTATTGTTGACCCTTTTTTTGTATTTTTGGTTTGTATTACTAGTACTGAGTTTTAATGTCTCTACAAGCTTTAACAAGCTTAAGGGAACCTAAGTGATCCTATCTCAGTCCATGATCCTTGATATAAGTGACAACTAAGCTTATTGAGAAATGCAGAATTTGAGTAAATTGCAATAACACAAAACAGAACTGAAATTTGGAGTTTTATAACTTGAAAAGACTTGAATTACACTAAAACAACTACTACAACACTTGAATTATAAAAGTTACACTGAATTTGAAAAACTAGTTTAATTCGACATGAAATTTAACTAAATTAACTACTTATGGTCTTCCTTGCATTCTTCTTCCTTATATAGCCCTCCATTAGGGTTCCTCTCTCCTTCTGATCAAATCCCACCTTTAATTCTAGCCATTGGATGTCTGAGACTCTCTAATTGGATGCCACGTATTTTTGGCGGGAAAGCTTTATTTGCAAATTGCTCTGGTAATCAGACAAGGGGGTGGTGCATTAAATGCTGATGTGAGGGTATATGATGAGTGGTTTGGGCGGTGGATAACATGGGGTGGTGGTGAAATGATGGGGGAACAGTGCAAGTTGGGGGGAAACGTATGGAGAGGGAAAGGTGGGAGGGGTGGTTGTTTGACCTGGTTTGACCGAGGTCAAACCCTTTGACCCGGTTTTATATTAAAGGGTGTGGGCTGTTTGTTTTGGGCCAAGATAAAAAGGAAGTGGGCTTTGGATTATTGGATTGGACTTGGTAATGTTTTTGGGGTAATAATACTAAGGGTCCGGTTATGGTTTAAGTTTCACAAGGACCAAATTTGTATTTTGCCGAAAGTTGGAGGGTGAGTTTTGGCAATCTTCCAAAGTTTCAATAAGGTCCATTTTTGCCAAATGATGAATAGTATGAGGTCCATTATTGATTTTTCCATTTTAATTTCACCAGGGACTATTTTTGCCAAACTTTCAAACTTCAGGGACCAATTGTGTAATTTCACCAAACTTTTCCACCAAGGACCAATCCTGTCACATATGAGAAATACAAGGAAAAAATTTGTTTTTCTCAAAGTTTTAATATCCCAGGGACCATTTTTGACAATTTTCCAAACTTCAGGGACTAAACTTGACATTTTGTGAAACTTTGCACCAAAGGACTAATTGTGTAACTTTTTTTATTTAAAAGGACCTTTGGTGAGTTTTTCAAGTTTTTAGAACAGCCAGGGACAAGATTTGACAACTTTTGAAACATGAGGGACTGAAACTGCCAATTATGCAAACTTTATGCGTTTTTCATCTGTTTTTGATTATTTTGCATTTGAAACATGTAAAACACTTTCCTGGGATATTTTCACTATTTTGATTCAATATTGAGTGTTTTTAGATGTTTTGGCAGTTCAGAATGGTATAAAATGATGAGTATTTAGACACTCATCAAAGCATCAACCTAATGCCATATTCAGTTTGGAAGAAACTTTCTCTTCCTGATCTTACTCTTACCTGCATGACTTTAGAGCTTGCAGACCGATCGATATCTCGTCCTCTCGGCATTGCCGAGGACGTGTTTGTGAAGGTAGGAAAGTTCCATCTCCCCGCTGACTTTGTAGTGGTTGATTTCGATGCTGATCAAAGGGTCCCTCTCATTATTGGGAGGGGTTTCCTTAGAACGGGCCGTGCTCTTATCGATGTATTTGAGCAAGAAATCACTCTGCGTGTGGGTAATGAAGCCGTTACCTTTAACCTCGATCAAACCTCGAGGTACTCCTCCAATTATGATTCTGAAGTAGTTAATCAAATAGATATCATAGACATTGCTTCAGAGGAGTATTCTCAAGAGTTTCTTGGTTATTCTCATAATTCTGTGAGTGGGGATTCCACTCCATCATCTGAACCTATCATTTCCGACTCTTCCCCTTCTCTCACTCCGTTTGAGGGAAGTGATTTCCTTTTGGAAGAGGTCGAGGCTTTTCTCAAAAGTGATTCAGTCCCATCGGGAATTGATAACACCGAGATTGATCTGGAGGGAGATATTCTTCTCCTTGAGAAATTGCTAAATCAAGACAATTCTCCTTCACTCCCTCCCGTACAACATCATAATGAGGAAATTAAATCGATTGATAAAAACGATGAATTTCCTGAGGTCGAGCTCAAGGACTTACCTCCTCATCTTGAATACGCATTTTTGGAGGGTGATGATAAATTACCCATCATTATTGCTAAAGGTTTAAGTGATGAGGAGAAGGTTGCTCTCATAAAGGTCCTGAAGTCACACAAGCAAGCAATTGCTTGGAAGCTCTCCGATATTAAGGGTATTAATCCAGATTTTTGTACACACAAAATCTTAATGGAGGATGACTTCAAGCCCACGGTGCAACATCAAAGAAGGGTGAATCCAGAAATCCATGATGTGATTAAACAAGAGGTTCTTAAACTTCTTGATGCAGGATTGATTTACCCCATCTCTGACAGTCCATGGGTTAGTCCCATCCATTGTGTCCCAAAAAAGGGTGGCATTACTATTGTCACTAATGAGGAAAATGAGTTGATTCCAACTCGGCTGGTTACCTGATGGCGTGCTTGCATTGACTATCGTAAGTTGAATGACGCCACCCGCAAAGACCACTTTCCGCTGCCCTTTATGGATCAGATGCTTGAGAGATTAGCAGGGAACGAGTACTTTTGTTTCCTTGATGGTTTCTCAGGATACTTTCAAATCCCCATTGATCCATCGGATCAAGAAAAGACTACCTTTACAAGCCCTTATGGAACCTTTGCTTATAAACGTATGCCTTTTGGCTTATGTAATGCTCCAGGTACGTTCCAGAGGTACATGATGGCCATATTTACCGACATGATCGGTAAAACCATGGAGGTCTTTATGGATGACTTTTCGGTCATTGGGGATTCATTCCAAACATGTCTCACCAATTTAGAAAAAATGTTGAAAAGGTGTGAAGACACCAATCTATGTCTAAATTGGGAAAAGAGTAACTTTATGGTCAAAGAGGGCATTGTCCTCGACCATAAGATTTCCAAGAATGGGATTGAGGTTGACAGAGCTAAGGTTAATGTCATTGCTAAACTGCCTTACCCTACTACCGTCAAAGGTATTAGGAGTTTCTTGGGTCATGCCGGTTTCTATCGTCGATTTATACAAGATTTTTCTAAAATCTCACGGCTTATGACTCATCTCCTCGAAAAGGATGCTCCTTTTATCTTCTCACCAGAGTGCATCGAAGCTTTTGAAACATTAAAGAAAAAGCTTACTTAGGCACCCATTCTTGTTGCCCCTGACTGGGATTTACCCTTTGAGCTTATGTGCGATGCAAGTGATTTTGCTATCGGTGCAGTCTTGGGGCAACGCAAAACGAAACACTTTCAGCCTATCCACTACGCAAGCAAAACTATGAACGAAGCTCAATCTCATTACACCACTACGGAAAAAGAATTATTAGCTGTGGTGTATGCTTTTGAGAAATTTCGGACATATTTTAATCTTGACTAAAAGCGTAGTGTATACGGATCGCTCGGCTCTAAAATATCTATTTGCAAAACAAGATGCAAAGCCGAGATTACTCCGTTGGGTTCTCCTCCTCCAAGAATTTGATATAATTATTCGTGATAAAAAAGGAGCTGAGAACCTGGCTGCTGATCATCTGTCCCGATTAGAGAACCCTCATCAAGATGTGTATGAGAAAAAGGAAATAAATGAAACATTTCCTCTCGAAACACTCAATGCGGTTGCTTTTCGTGGAGATTCTACTACCCCATGGTTTGCCGACTTCGCAAACTACCGTGCGGGTAACTTTGTTGTGAAAGGGATGTCAACCCAACAGAAGAATAAATTCTTTAAGGATGTTAAACATTACTTCTGGGATGACCCCTACTTATTCAAAATCTGTGCGGATCAAGTCATCCGACGGTGTGTATATGGACAGGAAGCCACTGAAATTCTCAAGGCTTGCCATGCTGGACCCACCGGGGGACATCATAGTCCCAATTACACCGCCAAAAAGGTGTTTGATTCCGGATTCTTTTGGCCCACAATTTATAAAGATGCCCAGGATCTCATTAAAACCTGTGACGCTTGTCAACGTCATGGAAACATTTCACAAAGAAATGAGATGCACAAAATGATATTCAAGTCTGTGAGATATTTGATATCTTGGGCATTGACTTTATGGGGCCATTCCCATCATCTAGAGGAAACAAATACATACTTGTGGCTGTTGATTACTTATCAAAGTGGGTTGAAGCGAAAGCTTTACCCACGAATGATGCCCGAGTTGTAGTGAAATTCCTTAAATATCTTTTTGCCCGTTTTGGAACCCCACGTGCTATCATAAGTGATCGTGGTACGCATTTCTGCAATGACAAATTTGACAAAGTCATGCAAAAGTATGGTGTAACTCACTGTCTTTCCACCGCGTATCACCTACAAACAAGTGGGCAAGTGGAGGTTTCAAACCGTGGTATCAAAAGGATACTTGAGAGGACTGTTGGTGAAAACCATGCTGCCTGGTAGGATAAATTAGATGACGCACTATGGGCTTTTCGTACAGCTTATAAAACACCCATTGGGTGTACACCTTAGAAGCTTGTGTACGGAAAGACATGTCATCTACCGATGGAACTTGAGCACAAAGCCTACTGGGCATTGAAACATGCCAACTTTGACCTCAAAACTGCGGGTGATCACAGAAAAGTTCAAATGAATGAATTAAATGAACTACGTGATCAGGCTTATGAGAACTCTTTAATCTATAAAGAAAAAGCAAAGAGCATTCATGACTCAAAAATAAAGAACCGCGTTTTTAACGTTGGTGATCGAGTACTTCTCTTTAATTCTAGATTAAAGATCTTCTCGGGTAAACTAAAAACCCGTTGGACTGGCCCATTCACTATCACTAAGGTTTATCCATATGGTACCGTTGAGTTATCTCAAAATGACGGTCCATGTTTTAAAGTGAATGAGCATCGTGTGAAACACTACTTTGGAGAGGACATACCATCCATGGTTGTCCCAGATCTCCAAACTTTCCCCAAGGACAATTAAATTCGGGGCCGAGTCAAGCTAGCGACTCGGTTAACAAAAACAGTAGCTTCCTCATGGACAATTCAATTCGAGGTCGAGTCAAGCTTGCGACTCGGTAATCAAAAACAGTAGCAATATGGGTTTTCACTCATATTTCTGAATTCTTTCTCTTTTCTTCCACCCTAAGTGTGGGGGAGATGCCCCACATGTTGTATATATGTATATATCTTTAAAAAAAATATGTAAATAGCCTAAAATAAAGGTTATTAATATTTCCTTCTTACGTTCTAAGTATCGGTTTAACACCCGGTGTTTTGAATATTGAGGGAAATATTCATTTCTAAGTGTGGGGGAGGATTCTCACGAATTCAAACACATGTTCCATCAAGCACCCTCATTTGATCAAAATTTAAAGTTTTTTCACACTTAGAAATGCAATAAATGGTTATCAGTTCACCATGTCTAACCCACATAAGGATTGGCTCATCCAGGAGCAAACGGCTCTTGGTAAAGATATCTCAAAACCGTTGATGGCTTGCAATTTGCCCAAAATTGTATGGTACCTCAACTCGCCATATCCTAAAAAGCGAATGAGTTGGCTAGCCCGCAAGATTATGGCTTGCGGTAAAGGCAGTGGAAAAACCATAATTGGTAATCAGCTCACCAAGATGTTGACTTTGTCCATCAAGAGTTGGCTAGTCCAGAAGCAAACGGCTTTTGGTAAAGACAAAACAAATCCGTTGACAGCTGGTGCTTTGCTAAAAATCACATGGTTATCAGGTGGACCATAATTCTTACTTGAATCGATACATCTGGCTACTCCAGAAGTGATGGCTTTTGGTAAAGAGTAAAAATCCATTAAAATTTTCTCAAAAGATTGCTAGGGACTAGCAATAGTTTAGTGTGGGGGATTGATGAGTGTGTAAATACTCATCATTTCTGTTACATTTAAACTGCAAAAACATCTGAAAACACACAGGAATGCCTTAAAATACATAAAATATCCCAGGATGAAAAACAACACATTTCACATAATTTACAGTTTCAGTCCCTGAAATTTGAAAAATTGGCAAAACTAGTCCCTGGTAAATCAAAACATGAAAAATATCATCAAAGGTCCTTAGGGATTCTTAAGTTGTCAAGTTTAGTCCTTTAAAGTTAAAAAATTCAAAATGACAACTTTAGTCCCTCAAGTTTCAAAAATGTCAAAAATAGTCCTTAAGGTTTTGAAAATGGAAAAATATGAAAAATAAACCTTGCACTATTCTTAAATGGCATAATTGGTCCTTATGATAACTTTTGGGAAATTACAACTTCAACCCTTCAATTTTCAGAAAATTACAGGTTTGGTCCCTGGAGGTTGAGGAATTGGCAGAAAAGGTCCCTGGGTATTAAAAATGGAAAAATTACATCTTTGGTCCTTGGGTTATTCATATTTGGAAATATTGGTCCTTATAACAATTTTGGAAAGTTTACAGAAAAGGTCCCTAAACTTTGAAATAATTACAATTTGGTCCTTGTGTAACCATAAACCAACCGGACCCTTATTATTATTATTATTAACCCAAAACCAAAACCTAATCCAAGCAAAAAACCCCAGCCCACATTTTTTTTTCTGGCCCAAACCAAGCTCAGCCCACGTACCCTTATTATTTAAAACGGGGGTTTGACCCCGTTTGACCTCCCCCAAAACCGCCAAACAACAACCACTGTTCATCCCCCTCACCCAGACTGCAAACACCATACCAGGGTGGTTTTGCCACCTCTCCCTCACCACCTGTCTTCCCCAGCACACCACCTACTCCCCCAACTCATAATTCAATCCCACTTTACATTAAATGCTTCCCCACTCCAACTCAGTCACTGTTACACTCATACACCCTATTTTCTTCACTAAACCCATCAACTTGGCTACTAAACCACTTTTCCTTGTCCCTTACACCTCCACAATCTCCCAAATTTCTTTAATTGCAATAAAACGGCCACAAGCTACCTACTTGACTTTTGGCGCCAAAACTGGTTTAAACGGCTAAGATGGAATTGACTCAATCAAAGGCTGAGATTAGAAGTGGGATATGCTCAGACACATGTGGGGAGTCTAAAAGTTCTATAAAGAAAGAAGGGGAAGCAATATGGAAAGCTATCTAGTTTAATAAAATAAAATGTATGTCGAATTTTTAATTTTCATGTTTCCAGTATTGTATTAAGTTTTAAAGTACTTTGTTGAGTGTTCTTATCTTATAATAAAGCTATTTCAAGTCTTCAATTACACTGTTAACCTCAATATCAGTTTATGCAAATTTTATGTTTCAAAATCTCATGTGTCTTGATTGTTGTTATTAGTGTTGTTTTTGGACAAATAAGCTCACATAAGCTCCTTGTATAGCTTCTGTAAGCTATTAGAAGAAGTAAAATCAAGTAATACCTAGAAAATAAAAATTACTTAAAAATCAATTAAATAAAGTGAAAATAAAAAAATTAAGTGATCAATGGTAAAGAAGCTGGAGCAGGGTGGCTTATGGATTGCCCTGGGTTAGAGGCTTAGTGGTAAGCCTATAGGAGTGGTGTATGGTCCTTGGTTTCTCAGTTTGGCTTGGACTGCAATTGTAAGCTTCAATTCCAATTTTTGCATTTCTACTATACAATAGCTTAGTACTGCTCATTTGTCTTTCTATATGCTTACTGGGTGTAGGTTAGTTGGTTTATTTCTCAATATCACATGCTTGTTCAGCTTAATTCATATTTGCTTTGTATCTTAGCTTAACAGTCAAATTAGTATCTTTAATGATTCTGAGTATTTGTTGTTTATACAAGTGTTTGTTTGCTTAAATTTACTTATCTCATCATATTAAAACACTGTGGATTGATTTTAAGGACTTAATCATGAAAATGTTTTGAAAATCACAAAATCAATGATATAAGGGAGTGTTTGGATCACAACTGTCTTGGGTAATAAAGTGGCTGTTTTGCTGTGGTTATAGTTTTAGTATACTTAAGTAAGTCACAATAGGCTATTTACAACCTTAAAACTAAGTCTCAATCAGAGGAAAGTCAAAATCACAAAAATTACACCTCACAGTTAAACTGTGTGGTGTTTTGAGTCCCATAAGTCATTACATAAGCTTATTAGTTGTAGCTTAAGCCTAAACTAGCTTTATTTAAGCTTATCATATCATCTATATTTAGCTAGGATCCATTAAAGTTCACATAAGTCAACTGAGTAAGATTATTGAAAAAGTCAAAAGTGCATGATCAGTTTTTTTACCAAATATGGCATGAATTTACATGATTTTTGTGTTTGGTTTTGAGCTTTGAAACTTGTTGGGTGTAATATTTATCAGTAGAACTTGAGATTTTTATAGTTGTTATATTTTTGTGAATTTTATTTGTGGACCATTTTGCCCCTGGAACACACCTGCAGGGAAAGACCCTCCCCTGCTACATAGATCACCATCACCACACCCACCACTTTGGTGGTTGATTGTGGCCACCACAGTGGTCCCACTAGACCCAATTTTGGTTCTACCAACCCCCTCCTACCAGGGTTCCATATTTGACCCTTTGTTTGACCTAGGGACCAGTGGACCCCACTTGGAATTGCACTTAAAATCAATCCCATTTCTGTCTCAGTCACCATTAAGCAGTTGCTTATTGTGGCTTTTTAGCTTATCCCATGAGCTTATCTCATCAAGTCTAACTTATTCAAGTCCAACTAACTTAGGTAAACCAGATTTCACCCTTGTGGACCCCACATAAGCTCATTTGAGCTTATTTCTTTGTTTGGTCAAACTTAGTCAACTGTCAAGGCAAATAAGCACTCACAGTGCTTATTCTTGGTTTTCAAATTAGTTGTCTTTATTAAAGTTTCTTATTTTAAGTATTTTAATAGTTTTGTAAAAGAAAAAAAAACAGAAAAAGCCAAACTTAATTATAGTGATAGCTTCTATTTAATAGAAATTATCTATTTAATTTTTTTTTAGCTTATTTATACGCACTTCTGCATTTTTATATTTTTATTAAATATCTTTTATATTAAAGTATTTTTATAAATTTTTCCAGATTTTTCCTTTGTCATTTAGTAATATTTAGAATTAATACTAGTTTAATTAATTATTAAATTAATAAATAAGAATTAAATAGCAAAATTATATTTTATAAAGTACCACCTAGTTTTTATAATTTTTCTAGCTTTTATATAAGGTAAAACATTTTTAGGAATTTTTCTAGAATTTATACTGTTCATTTTCTATTTTTTATAATATAATTAGTTTATTTGGTAATTAATTAATAAATAGAATAATAATTAGTAAATTAGTTGAAAAATACATAAAATAAACTTTTTATAATTTTTTAGGATTCCTGTGATGGTTAATTAGATTTATAAAAATCTTCTTAATTATCTAAATCTTTTTAGTATTTTTAATAATTTAAATCAATATAATTAGTTAAATAATAATTAATTAATAATAAATAGATAAATAGTGTGACAAATATAATTTTAGTTTTAAAATAAGTTTTATAATATTTTAAACTTTTAGAAATTTTAATTTTATATTTCTAGACTTATTTTACATTTTCTAATTTATTAGTGAATTATTAACTAATTAAATATAGTTATTAAATAATAATAATTAATTAAATAGTTATAAAATAATTTTAATTTTCTAATAATTTTCTAATAAGTTTAGGATTCCAAAAATATAATTTTCATATTTGTGGGAGTTTTATTTGACAGAATCCACATTTAGTTTAGTACGCCTTACGTTTCTTTAAACGTACATTTTATATCTTTTTA
This sequence comes from Artemisia argyi, assembly GCA_030686995.1. NCBI lineage: Eukaryota > Viridiplantae > Streptophyta > Magnoliopsida > Asterales > Asteraceae > Artemisia > Artemisia argyi. The sequence continues at coordinate 38,787 of JARVZY010001560.1, read as the reverse complement.
CATTTTTAGGTTTTATTAAATTTTAAATAAATTAGTAATTATAAAATAAATATTATAAGTTTATTTAATTTGCATTTAAGCCCCTAAGGCATACAAATTCCTACTATAGTTAAAATTGTTTTTGTTATTTACGTTTAAATATTAAACGTATACGTTTTCCAGTTCCTTTCCATTTGTACTTATCTGATTTCACATATTAGTTGATATAGCTTATCAAAGCTATTCATGCATATATTTCAGTAGTACAATCAATTAAACCCTTTTCCTGTTCAAATCACCTGATCTCGAAGTCATTTTATTTCAGATTTCACGCCTCGTAGGGATTTAACGATCCGGGGAAACACTACACTCCACGGAGTATTGGTTTAGACTATTTGACTTATTGACCATTACTTGGTTAATATTTTCTGACTGTTTGAGGCCAATCACGAGTCATAATGATGTTTTGCAGGATTTTCCAGGAAGTAGGACGAAGTTTTTCCAGAAAATTTCCGGAAACTTAACATAAGAATTTCTGCAGGTCACTTCAGACGGCGTCAGGAGTTAACTCCTGACAGCGTCACGTGTAAAATTCTGGAAATTTTACCAGTTTTGTTTTTCTAACGGAGTCTTAAAGTTTTTGTTGAATCTTTAGTTTTATAATCTCCAGGAGATCTGCAAACATCGATCCACAAGCATTATATCTTACTTTGCTTTCTAGGATTTGTTAGCATATATAGACTGCCGCCGATTTTACGCGAGGTTGCCTTGTCTGTTTTCTCAGGTTTTACAGGTTATGTATGACAAGAAGATGATTTATTATTCTGGAAGGGAAGCTTTGATTGTTCATTTTCTTGGAGGAAGATCTAACCTGGTTACCATATTATCCATACCGAGCGAATCAGGGGAGTATTTGATTTCATTCTTTTTACTTATTTCACTTTTACATTCTTTACTTGAACATTGGGGACAATGTTCATCCTAAGTGTAAGGGGAGGGTAAAATGATGATACCTTACAGATACACTTTCGCTTGAGTTTGTTTGTTTGATAGCAGATGTATAATAAAACTAAGAGAAATACTTGTTAGTGTAATTTTAGCGCCAAATTAAAATTTTTTTACAACATTTAGGAGTGAAACTTTAGCCATAGCAAGCGTCTCATGGATACGAGTTGTATGACTAGCACAAAACCGTACCATTCAGAAAAATTTTCCACCCAAATATGTGAGGTTCGCCTTTAGATTTGATAGGAAAAGCATTTACTATTAGTGCTTATGAGTGTACCGGTAGCATTTAGATTCTAGAACTTGCGTTAGTGATGCATCCCGAGACCGCTAGTGAGACTACATTCGTGTAGTAGGATTTACTACATGATAAGAGGCATTAGGATCACCCTTGTGTTAAACCCGTATCATAATTACTTGACCATTTAAGTTATATTACTTGGCTAGTTAAGTCAATTAATTTTTCCCACACCTTAGCGTTGTACTCATTTTTAGTACACAAAACCCCTAGTACACCCCTCCGAGCCTATCTTTTCGTTTCTAACTTTAAGCATCTTACTTAAAGGAAGAATTTGTTACACCCTACTTAAATGTACAACCAAATCGCCTTAGCCTTCCGTGTATGCACTCATCTTTAGTGCATTATTGTTATTTGTTTAAATCCTTAGTTAATTATCTAATTGATTACATGGTTGCTAAGTCGAGTCATATCATTGTACATATTGTTTTGGGACGATTGGGACTCATGGGTAAAGTACTAATTTATGGAGTAATGGGGAAGAACATCATATTATTACCCCCATATGTACGTTAATCTTAAAAGTACTCTAAGTGTTTTGATTATCTTGATTCGAGTCATTAGATTAGTTGATTGTAAAGTATGTAAAAATTCAAGTGTAAGGGGAATGTACATTCCTTATGATGTATTATTTTGGATGGTAGGGTAAGAGTGTATGAAAAAAAAAAAAAAAAAAAAATCAAAAAAACTAAGAAAAAAGAAAAAAAAATAGAAAAAGAAAAAAACATACGGACTACCATCCCGTTTCATTCTATGTTTATTTTACGTTTTTGTTATTTTTGATTTATTAGCTTAAGTCGAGTCTAGTCTTGGCTTAGCAACGCCATATTGTACATGTAATTAACCAAGATTATTAACTCGCCACCAGTAAAGACTGCCTATATCCAACAAAATCGTGTATTTCATATCCCTATACCTAACGTTACAACCCTTAAAAAGACCTCTTTGATAGTTTATCCTAGGTGTTTACGCCATGTGGTGGAGGTTTGATCATTACCCACGCTTATGGTAATCTATTTTGCTATGACAGGTAGTGAGAGATGTTTTCCATTTCCATATTGTGATATTACTTTATTACACCCGAGAGATGTGCGTATCTAAACACTATTTGTGAGGTGCTAGTGTATGACCTTCGTGCTTGTCTTTGGTCTTTAGTGAAACGATTATTTGTTGTAATTACTTTTGTATTAGTGTTAAATGACCCCTAACTTGTATTTTGATTAGAATAAAAGCGCATTTGCTTGAGGACAAGCAAATCTCAAGTGTAAGGGTATATGATGAGGCGAAAAATGAACCGTTTTTAGGGGGTCATTTAAGCCCGGAATTGAATTTATTTTATCAAATATTGCCCTAAATCATTCCTTTTGTGATTTTAGGTACTTTGGGAGTGAATTCTGGAAAAGGAAGCATTTTGGACGTTTTTTGAGCATAAAAGTGAAGAAAACGGCAAAGACTTAATTTTCCATGCTGGAAACAGTACCTGACGGCGTCAAGAAGGAAAATGTGACGGCGTCAAGAGAAAAATCCATGACGACCCAGAGAAAACCTGAAGGCGTCAGAAGAAGGGCGTCAAGAGTTATTTTGGTGACGGCCTAAAGAAGGATTACACGTGACGGCGTCAAACCCAGATCTAGGCAGTCCGAGAACTTTATTGGCGGCGAGATGACGACGTCAGAAATTTACTCTTGACGCCGTCACCTCACAAAATCTATATATACTTTTCTATTTTTCATTCATTAAAAGGGAGGAACTTGTGTGGAGAATACTAGGGTCAAACCTAATAAACCCTAGGTCGTTTGTAACAGTATTTTCAAGGGTTTTCACCCCTTGAAACCTTTCATGTTCAATTAAGATAAGTCTTCTTTCAATTCATTCAATATGTCTATGTGTTGTTTGAATATATCTTATGTTTTTCTTGATTTTAACATGCTAGGCTAGATCTTTCATGCGTTTGCTTAGATGTAATGAAACCTAGATGTTGATTATAGGTTGATTGCTTGTTTATAGTTGTAATAGATGAATGATTTCAATGTTAGGCTTAAGAAAACTGTCAGATCTCCATTGTGTAACTTGCTTGAACGTGTTAAGAAACATGAATTGATGTGTACTAGGTTTTTATGATTGTATTTAATGCATGAGCGAATTCTAGTGATCCCATGTTAGGAGCTTCTTAGCCGGCTCGACATAGGAGTGAAGTAGGAGCTTATAGGATTGGGGAAGTAAGTACGCCACCCCATGAATGGTATTAAGGAATACAATCCGTCATCCACGCAACTGTAACAAGTAATTAACCTGTAAAAGATATCTAGGGAGTAGTGAAATCTAAGTAAACACAATTCTCCCATATATTGCTCACACCTCTAGTTAAACTAGTTTATTTTCATTTTTGGTTATTTTATTTTGATTGCATCTTAGTAACTGGGATAGTTGATTAGCAACTAATTCCGCCCACTCCTTCAAAAACCGAGATTTTTATTTGCTTTTATAAAATATAAAAAAAATACAAAAAGAATCATCCCTCACCTCTAGACCTAGTTCTTAGGCTTTCTAATCCTAGCGACACTATTCCTAAGTTGAACGATCAATCCCCCAATACTTGTCACTATACTATACTACAACGATCAGGTACGCTGCCTGGTGGGGGGTTGTAAGCTTCTCGAGAGGTAAAGCCTGGTGCAATTCCCACGCATCACCCATATAGGCAAGACTCGCATGCAAAAGCTGCAACAAGATGGGCTTTTGAAAAATATCAATGATGAGTCATTTGATAAATGTGAGTCTTGTATTTCTGGGAAGATGACTAAGAAACCTTTTCATAGCAATATGGAAAGAGCTTCAGATCTACTTGGTTGGATACATACTGATGTGTGTGGACCACTTAGACATGTGTCAAGGAAAGGTGCTGTTTACTTCTTAACTTTTACAGATTATTTCAGCCGTTATGGTTATGTTTATTTACTTAAGCATAGACATGAGGTGTTTTAAACATTTAAAGTTTTCAAAGCAGAAGTAGAATTGCAATTAGGAAAGAAGATTAAAGCTCTTCGTTCTGATCGAGGTGGTGAATACCTTAGTCAAGATTTTAAATATTTCTTAACTGAGAATGGAATTGTCCAGAATCTCACATCTCCGTATACTCCACAACAAAATGGTGTATCTGAGAGAAGGAATCATACATTGTTGGACATGGTTCGATCAATGTATAATCTTACTAATCTTCCTTTGTCTTTTTGGGATTATGCTCTTGAATCAGCTGTTCGTATTTTGAATATGGTTCCCACAAAGAAGGTTGATAAGACACCATATGAGATGTGGACTGGAAAAGCTCCGAACTTGTCTTATTTAAAGGTCTAGGGTTGTGAGGCGTATGTTAAACGTGACTCACAAGATAAACTCCAACAAAGATCTGTAAAGTGCATTTTTGTAGGATGCCCAAAGGAAACAATGGGTTACTACTTTTACTACCCACCTGAGAACAAAGTGTTTGTTGCTAGGTATGGTGACTTTCTTGAAAGTGATCTTGTATCTCAAGAAGTCAGTGGGAGAGTATATGATCTAGAATATGATCAAGATAATGCATTACCTTCAGAAAACACTAGCACACTTCCTGTAGAACCTGAAAGTCTGGGTCCTCCACCGGAAGTGGAAGTAGTTTCCATTCGCAGATCTTCGAGATCTATGAAAGCTCCTGACCGTCTATGTCTTAATGTAGAGGTTGATGAGAATTTACTAGGGGATCTTAATGAACCTACTAGTTATAGAGCTGCCATTAATAGTCCTGAAAAGGAAAAATGGAAAGCTGCTATGAATGGGGAAATACAATCCATGCATGATAATGAAGTATGGCAAGAAGTAGACCTTCCTCCTGGTGCCAAGGTAGTTGGGAGTAAATGGCTCTACAAGATTAAGACGGACATGGATGGAAATGCACACACTTATAAGGCTCGTCTGGTTGCTAAAGGTTTTACTCAAACTTTTGGAATTGATTACGAGGAGACTTTTTCTCCTGTAGCAGACATAAGAGCTATAAGGATTCTCATAGCTATAGCAGCGTACTATGACTATGAGATATGGCAAATGGATGTGAAAACCGCTTTCTTAAATGGTCATCTAGATGAAGACATCTATATGGCACAACCAGAAGGGTTTGAAAATCCAAAGTTTCCAAATCGTGTATGCAAACTTCAAAGATCCATTTATGGATTGAAGCAAGCATCACGACAATGGAACAAGAGATTTGATGCTGAAATCAAAAAGTTTGGATTTACTCAGAATCTTGATGAGCCATGTGTGTATCATAAAGCTAGTGGGAGTGATAATGTAATTTTCCTAATTTTATATGTTGATGACATATTGATCATGGGAAAAGACATTCCAAGTTTGCAAAAGGTTAAGGCATATCTTGGAAAGTGCTTTTCTATGAAAGATTTAGGAGAAGCTGCATACATTCTGGGAATCAAAATCTATAGAGATAGATCAAGGCGGTTAATTGGATTAAGTCAAAGTGCTTACATTGATAAAATATTGAAAAGGTTCAATATGCAAAATTCCAAGAAAGGATATTTGCCGATGGAAGTGAAACATGGCTTATCTGATGAGTTTTGTGCTTCAACACCTGCTGAGGTGGCTCGCATGAGTAAAGTTCCTTATGCTTCGGCTGTAGGATCTATTATGTATGCGGTAAAATGCACAAGGCCAGATGTGGGGTTTGCTCAAAATATTACCAGTCAATTTCAACAGAATCCAGGTGAAAAACATTGGATTGCTGTTAAGCATATTCTTAAGTATTTGAGAAATACAAAAGATATGTTTTTGGTATATGGTGGAGAACCAGCTGTAGAACTTTGTGTTACAGGTTTCTGCGATGCGTCCTTTCAAAGTAATAAATATGATTCGAAGTCTCAGACGGGTTATGTCTTTGTTATTAATGGAGGAGCAGTAGACTGGAAGAGCAAGAAGCAGAGTACAATTGCGATGTCTGCAACAGAAGCTGAATACATTGCTGCTTCAGAAGCTGCTATGGAGGCTGTTTGGATTAGGAAATTCGTTTCAGGGCTTGGTGTTATGCCTTCAATTGAATTACCTATTAATATGTATTGTGACAATTCTGCTGCAATCATATTTGCCAATGAACCTGGAGTCATGAGAGGCACCAGACATTTTCTACGGAAGTATCACTTTGTTCGTGAAAAGGTTAACGAAGGTGAAATAAATATGCTGAAAGTTCACACAGACGATAACTTAGCTGATCCATTCACTAAGGCTTTGGCGAAAGAAAAGATTAATGAATTAGCCATTGGAATTGGGCTTAAATTAGCTAGTAGTTTCATGCATAACTGTGATTAGTATTTGGATAAAGGATATTGTAAACGATTATTATTTTAATGAAATAAAGTATATTGGTATGTTTATTTCTATTGTTAATTATTGTTGTCCTATTTTTGCATGTTTAAATCCATGAATAAATGTTATTCTTAAATTGTCCGTTGTTAGTTAATAATATGGGAATATTATTAAATTAAGACAAATCTGAAGGTTGGTATAATATACTTAAAGTATATTGATGATTAGTCATGCCATTTCAGATGATATTCGATGATACTGAATATAGGACCTATCCCGACTATATGATGTTAATTACTTTATGGATCTTGTCATTAAGTAAATCATAAGAAGTTATCCTTAGACTTGAGATACAAGATAACGGTCATGAATGTAGTACATTTTTGTGGAACAACTTTCCGCTATACGTAACTGGTAGTCATAAGGGTTGTTTTCGGAAGTGTTACAAAGTTTGTGTGTTTTGCTTGTAGTCAATATAGAATTTGTTCCTTCAAATTAATTTTTGGAGTTTAATACTGCTGGGGCCCTCGTAGGGTTGTCAAGGTGTTTGCGTGGCCATGCCCAAGGTCTTTCCTGAAAGGTTCAGAAGATTTGGCAATCTTGTCAATTTCTAACAACGAGAAACAGAATGGTTAAATAAGGAATGACCAGATCCATATCCTTATTAACATGGTATTAGTAACAAAGGGATAATAATAATGAGAAATCATTAAAAGGTTTTCCAGGAGCCTTACTCGAGTTGTACTAGTGGCATCGGCGTGTAGCAAGATGCTAACCGATGTGATCACACTATTATGATATGTCTAAGTGGGAGCTGTTAGTTTTATAGACATTATAATAATAGTTGTGTGTTAGGATCGAACTCGAGATCATGGGATTGCACACAATACGTATGAAGAGTAAAAGAATAATTATTTATAAATGTTATATATAATTATTAATAAACACAAAACTAGTAACGACCATTAGTATTTAACGGATTATGACTAACGACCGTTAGACGAAGATTAGGAAAGTAATACTAATGAATATTTGGAAACAAGAGAAGGTTCCGGAATCCCTTTGGGAGACCACAACCGATCGGCCAAGGAGGGATCCCACCTCCTTTGTGCCTTGAGCTCCAAGTTTTCAATAGTATATAAACAAACCCAAGATGCGTTGTTTTCTCATAACTTGTACACACACATCTTGGTGTTTTTCTCTCCTCTTCTTGTCCCATAATCGATCCATCAAAACAATCCCTTAGGGATTTGATTTTCATAAGCTAAACAAAGTTTTGTGTTTGATTTACTTGCATAAACTTCTACTTGAATTAGTACGTGCGTACAAGAACGCGATTCAAACACACTATTGTTTGATTCTTGGATTGAATTACAAAAGAGGTAAGGGGTAATTCTTATAATCCACATAAACCCTAATTAGGGTTCTTGATTTGAAGATTGCAATTGATTCTTGTTCGGGCTAGAATCACAAAGGTACGTTTACTATTTATTATTGATTAATTAATTACATGTTATATGATCTTGTTATAATTGCTTCCGCTATGCTCACTTGATGTGTTTGGTTTATTTTATATGATTTTCATGATATCATAATTCCAACAATCGATTATAGTATGATGATATTTGAAAGAAACATTTGGTTTTGAAAGGAATATTTGGTAGTTCAAATGAATCACAAGCATAATAGAATCATCAAAGGAGTATATATAACATGAAACTGCCGTTGGTTTGCATAGTTATGGCACTAATGATATTGATTTTTAGGAACATGAAGAATAGTTTCCTGAAATCGTTTTTAGTATTAAACCACTCGGGTTGTTTGTCCTTTGTTTCTGAAGTTTGTGAATCAATATTATGATTGAACACTAGAGTGTTCAAAGCATGTTGGCTGAAATCTTGTCATGGTACTAGTTTGTGTAACTAGTTTTGGTTTCAAGACTAAATATTGTGATTAAACTCATACTTACAAATGAGAATTTTGATGCTAATTGGAATCCAAAATATTTGCTATCACAATTATGCACTCGTTGGAAAAAGTGTGTTGTTCGCATATTAAAATAAGACTTTAAACTTGGTTTTTGAAAAGTTTGAGTCGACATAGGTGAACCGTTTGGTCACAAAGTATTTTGGTACAACAATTCATTTTGGAGAATTTGTTGTTACAACTGCGCATTCATGGAAAATGCTTTGTTTACATGGTAAACAAATGTTTGAGCCCTTTTTATAGAGGACTAGTATGTTGTCATAACCGCGATATCATGAAAAAATGTGTTTTTCGCATGGTAACAAATGAGTTTTGCACCAATTTTTTTTTCGTGATTAGCTAACAATAAAATATCTTAAACTTGATTTCGAAAATTAAAAAAAAAAATGTTGAGCTTAAACGGAAGAATCAGATGATCGTAGTTTGTATTTTAGCAAAACATTTTTTCCAAGCGGCTTATTTTATTTATTTATTTATTGTGCTAATATTTGTGTTGATTCGATGTTTGTTATAATAAAAAATTATGTGAAATTTTGTACAACGTTGAACGCAAAATTGTTTGTTTCATTTGGTGCAAAATATTGTGGTAAAGTAGTGCCTATTTAAAGTTGTTTGGTGCGGTTTTGTGCAACTAAGTTTGTAACATGAGAATAAACTAGTCGCTCGATTTTGTATCGAATATTGAAAGTTTGGATGTTGAAAATATTTTATTGTGAATATTGGTGCAAATTATCAAGCTACTTGTTATTCTAGAAAGATGAATAATCGTCAAGACTTGTTATAACTCATATTGCTAATAATCGAATGGTTTGTCATATGTAAGAAATGACTATGCGTTGAATATAACCGTGTTGGACATTGTGAAATGTCACGAAACAACCAACATATAGATGACAACGATTACGTTGGTTTATGGAACTAACTTGAATGGTGTGATTGTCGTCCAATGTGAGCTATTGTCCATTCGCTAAGTTGGACATAGTTTGATTGTGTAAAATGATTACACATTGATTTTATATGATTATAATCACATAATAAATTGTGACAATCATATAATGATAAGAGATTAAATGTGATTATATATATATAATTACAAGTGAATTGGAATGACATGTTATAAGTGTAGGACTTACATAAATAACTTATGGGATCCTCCTAAAACATGTGTGGTTTAAGGTGGTAATTTGTCTAAAAGAAGAATGTTAGTAGATGAAGCTATGAGTAATCAGAATGATGCATCTTCTGTAATATGCTTGATTCCTTGGTCTATAGCATGCTAGATTTGGAATCTGTTAATTATGATACGGAAAATAATTAACATAAGACAGTCAAAAAATGTGCATACACTAGTATGAAACTTGTGAGGTGACAAATTACTAATGATCTTGATGTCATATCCATGTGTGAAAAATCTTATAAACAAGATTAATCTATTGAAAGGGAGAACCTTTCTACTAAATTCTTGAGATAAATTCCATGTGGAGGATTCTGGCCTAGAGAGTTCAAAAGGACATCAACAAACATGAAGTTCTTGCCTATTTGGAATACTCAAGAATTACTTGGAGCATGATATACTTAAAGAGTTGAACGAATCTCGAATTTGTACAGACATATTATGTCGATACGACAACAACTCTTAGTATGAGTTATCCCTATTGACAATGTGAAGTCATAGAATAACATTGTGGATCCGCTTGCGAAATGCTTGTAAGAGTTAGTTATAAAGTCGTGAAGAGGAATGAGACTAAAGCCCTTGAAAAGTTTATATGAAGGAAAACCTAACCTAGTTGACTGGAGATCCCAAGATCTGAGTTCAATAGGACAACCTACTTGTATAAACTGAGGTCACTGTGGGGGAGCACATTTATTTAAGGGAGTTGTTAAGCAGTTAGTTATAAAGTCGTGAAGAGGAATGAGACTTAAGCCCTTGAAAAGTTTATATGAAGGAAAACCTAACCCAGCTGACTGGAGATCCCATGATCTGGGTTCAATAGGACAACCTACTTGTATAAACTAAGGTCACTGTGGGGGAGTAATAAACTCCACATTTATTTAAGCGAGTTGTTAAACTTCCTAGTCCATTCCTATAACAGTGACAATATGAGGTTAAGTATATGGCTTTTAATGATTAATCGAGAATCACCTATGTGAGAGAGAAGCGGGGTCGCTTCTAAGGGAATTGTGGGGGCGCAATTCTTAACAGCTCTCGCAGAACCAGGCTAATGTTCATGACCAAAACGAACATAACTATGAGAACCAAAAAGTGTTAAGGAGATATTTGTGTGAAAATATATTGTCGTCTCCACAAACAGCAGACAGTTCAAAGACATCGAGTTCTACTGGCTGCTAGGAGTCTAAATATATTTCACAAGGGAAGGTTCAAAGGGTAACACCTACCTATCCTTTGCAAATATCAACTGCAAAACTCTATTACAACATCGAGTCATTGAAATTTGTTTCCCGTTATCAATTTCATTCATGTGGGGGATTGTTGGAAAAATTATAGTCAAATTTTTAGAATTGAATGACAATTGATTGTCATGATGTATACTAATGGGATTTAAGAACAATGTTAATGTTTGGTCAATTATAATGACTGAATTAAATGTGTGTTCATGAGGCATTAGTAGATTTAATTGTGACCGTTTTTTTTCTCATCCCTTGTACATATAAATGAGAGCTCTTCTCATTTGTCGAAAAACCCAGAAAAATACACATCTCATCATTCCTCTCCTTCTGTGTTACCATTCATTATTCTTGTATGCCCGGTTTGTAATAGAGGGAAGGCACGGTTTTTGGTTCGCCTTGATAACTCGTTTGTGCTAACGAGGTTATCCGTTGTTGTTGTATCCTGGGAGATAGACGTTCACGATTCTCAAGCACCGTGGAGAGGACGAATCTGTCTTAAGGAAAGTGTGAGCATCACACGCCTCAACATTTTACTTGTTTGTGTTTTATTTTGAGTCTCCACATCCAAAAATTTACGGTATCGTTTCTTTACACTTTTATGTTTTCATGTCAATGTTATTTGTTTATTTGTCTCTAATAGTAATACACCTAATATATACAACACTATCATTATTGTAACAAAGGTTCAAGTGAAACTAAAATTTATGATTTTCGTATTGGTGACATAAGTTTCAAGTAATCTTTTCACATATTCGAATGATCTGAATAGTATTATCTAAACATGGACGAACTTTAGTGGAGACTGAGAAAAACCATGACCCTCCCAAAACTTTATGGTTGTACTTATATTTTCTTAAAGCAAATACAACTTTGGACATCCCAACAAGTTCACCCAAGTTCTGTTTATGTTTATAAATGAGTAATTTTGCTTATAAGTTAATAAAATTGATACTCTAACAAAACAGCATAAGTTAAATGTAATGATTTACAGTTTTCTTGAAATCTGGCACCAATTTTTATTTATTTATTTATTTTTAATCTTTTTGGATTTTGAATTTTTAAAATTTTGTTTTAACTATAAAATTACAAAACTGAAAGTACGGAACAAAAAATACAAAGTTTGATAAGTTATAAATAGACAAAATACACCGTTGGTCTCTAAACTTTCCACAAACCGTCGCCATGGCCCTTAACTTTTCAAAATCGTCGCCTGGCGACCAAAACATGTGAATTAGAGGCCGAATGCGTCCCTTGACCACTTTTGTCTTGGTCAACGCTTAAGTTTTGGTATATTCGCAAGGGCATAATAGGCAAACTACATTTTTCACCACACTATGGTTAAATCAACCATGACATACGACTTTAGGTACCAACTATGTACTACACTCTAGTTAATCAACTAAGATGGGGTATTTGGGTTTTGCTTCCCCCCCCCCCCCCCCCCACTGTGTTTGTATTTGCTGACATAAAGGGGTGTTTGTTTTTGGTCATAACAACAGTAAACACAATAAAATACAGCAAACAAGATTAACCGAGAAACCATAGAATTGTATATGCATAATAGTGGCAAATGGCAATTAGACTACAAGAACATTAAAAGCCTAAAACAAGAACCCAAAAGACCTAATTAACCTACCCTGGAAATACCCTAAATTAAGATCCCATTACACTAATTATTTTCAGCCATTTTCTGAACAAAACCTTCCTGCATACGAATATTAGCATCAGCTTGACCATACACCTTGATCAAACTTGCAAGTAGGTCGATTTCAATGGCTTGGGTTTTCCTTAACGACTCCAAACTATTAAGCGCCACACCACGCAGTCCCAAAGCTTCATTCTCCTGAATCAGCTCCCTACGCTTTGGTATCATCCTCTTGAGATGATCAATAGCAGCACGAATAAGGTTTTTAAAAAACCCTGCTTCAACAGCCTCTTGACCAAACCAGAGGCTCATATGATCATGAATCGTGGTGAATCGGCCAATTGCATGAGTTCATTCAACATTGGGAAATCTTTCCATCGGGAAATGTGAGGAAAAGCTTGTTGATGGGTTTATTGGGTTACGCGCTAAAGTTAATACCTTCGCAGTGAAGAGACGGTGAAGGGGTTTAATAACAAATTTTATTTCATACTTGGTCCCTAAGGTTGTTTACATTTTTGTCAACGTAGTTTCAATTCCCGCCCAAAATTTAGTGACGTGTTCACAACATGCTACATTGAGTGTACAAGCGTAGGGACCTACAGTGTAATTTGTGAAATTAATTAATTGCATCCCATTAAATCCTTACCGATCCCATATGAAACTCTAAAACAATATATTCATCACTAAAATCACTAAACATAAAGACACAAATATAACATTCGAACTTGCCATTACGTTTGGTTTGTGAAAATTGCAAATGCCAAATAACCTTTACCATTTGCACGTTTGACTTCCTAAAGTCAAACTTGCCATTACATTTGGTGACCAAGTAAGTAGCAACATACTTAAACGAAAATACTTGTCTTAGGGTATTCAACCCATACATAAACTAGAATCAGTAAAAGAAATCTACCCCGGCTGTGGGGGAAGCTCGAGGGAGTTCCAACAGCCTCCTTGCCAAATCCCAGTTCAACCTGATGTTTTCATTCTCATCAGTAGTCAAAGTGCAATCAATGATATAATTTTTCTTCAGTAAGGGGGAACAACCGTATTATGGCTATTTCATTCTCTGTTATAGGGAAAGAATGAAACACCACAGTTTGAAGCTGCCCCATGGTCATTCTGTTGATGGGTACATCAAATGAATCAATCTCCAAAGGTACATAAGTAAACGTGTATAAGGCCTGCAAAATGAGAGAAATATTCATATGCACAACCATTGGAATTTAATAGGATGTCTTTCACACATATGCATTCCACTTACCTTGGTTACTAGCCTTTGCATATTTGGAGACCCACGAATCATTTTAACGATCAATGAAACCATTGCCTTATTACCAAAATCGACCCCGTATATCTCTACAGTCTTGAGGGATAAAAAGGCCACACAGACACTCATCCAGGATGTACCTTCTTCCAACAACTATAAAAGGACGAATTTTCTTTAGTTTCAAAGCTAACATTGCATCAATGTTAGAAATTACTTTAACATTATGTAAGTTGAAGTAGAAAACGCGAAGAATAGGTCTTACATTGCAGTCTTCAAAATCCATGGTAAGGGTCTCAAGTTTAGGAACATTTGACAACTGAAAGATATTGGAAGTTGTTATTGTCATAGGATGGTTCCAAATACCAAATGACAAATTTAACGTCTTCAAATTCCTAAGAATTGCAATATCCCATAGTCACATTTCGTTTGTACTACAACGATCCAATTTTAGAGACTCAAGCAAGGGACAACCAGCAACCAAGTCCCAAACTGTACCACTATGAAAATTGACATTACATAATTCTAAGTTGAGTAGCTTTAGAAAACCCCTAAAACTTGTCATAGTGGGAAAAGTGCAACAATGAAGTTTTAGAAATGTCAACTCATGACGATAGTAAAGTTGGGTTGGCAAAGTAACTGGATCAGCATACCAGTTTCGAATTGTGACCTCCTCAATTTCGACCCGAGCCAAAAATAAAAGCCAGTCATGAATGTCTTCATAATGCAAATCGTCGTGTCCAAATAGCGTTTTGGCCTCTACGGAAAACACAAACCTTCTTACTGGCCCAATAAGCTGAAGTAAAAGCTTAGTAATATGCCTCCCATCACAGGTATTTGTTAAATAGTAAAACAAATCCTCATCAACTATGACATCGGTCAGCAAAGTCCACTTAAACCTCCAGCTTCTGGCTAAACTACCGGTCCTTACCACATCTTTTAGTGGCAATCGGTTCATAACATTAGTGGTCACGTTATCTGGCATGTTGCTGATATAATCTGCCATACCAGTAATCACATTGTCTCCAAAAGATATTGTAATGTTGGAATTTTAGTTGGGTCTTTGACTTCTGGAAATGGGTGTCTGGATAAGGGAGTGTGTTATTATGGTGTGTAAATGTGTTTGGTTTGTGGGTTAATTGGTTTCACGCGAGTTATAACTAGCGTATTAGAAAAGATAGGCTCAAGTTCCACAAACCATAGTTCTTAGTTGCTCCCTAAACTATCACTCTTGGTTGATTTAACCATAGTGTGGTGAAAAATGTAGTTTGCTTATTATGCCCTTGCGAATATACCAAAACTTAAGCGTTGACCAAGACAAAAGTGGTCAAGGGACGCATTCGCCCTCTAATTCCCATATTTTAGACGTCAGGCGACGATTTTGAAAAGTTAAAGACCATGACGACGATTTTTGAAAAGTTTAGGAACCAACGGTGTATTTTTGTCTTATAAATATTAAAAGACAAAAACAATAAAACAAAAAAGATAAAAAACTGTAGTATATATCATGTCAGTCAAGTGAGTAAAAGTGAGGTAGAGGATGTCACAATTCATCACGGGGTTACAATAACACCTCTCTTTTTGAAAACAATGGGCCACAAACAATCTTTTACTTTACGTTGAATTATGTTAAAAGAACAATTCATCCACATGAAAATTTTACTACTTATATACGTGTAAATTCCAGCCGTATTAGTGTTCAGCAACGTAAAGTACGGAAAACTTGGTACATGTAACATAATTACTGATCAATCTTAGCTCGATGTGTTCAACGAACTGACAATGAACGACCAACATGATCGAGCCCGAGAAATTTTATTTCGCGATGTGATACTACGTATTTTATAAAGTGGTTCAACGATTTCAGGGTCTAGATCGATGAATAATTGAGTAAATAGTTGATTGGTCATTGGACTTTAAGTGTATTATTATTCTGTTACTTTTTTCCACATACCTTCTTGTCGATTGCTGTTTGACTTCCTTTTAGTGAAATCGTGCATCATGACCATTTAGTTTATATTCAACACAAAGCTTCCAAACTTTTCTACTTTTTTCATAATTGTGAAAGACACCATAAGTGACATGGATTCTTAAATGTTAAAACCCACGAAACAAAGTGGTGTTCAGTGAATATGGTTGAACTTGGTGGCTACAGCACATGATCAGTTTATGTGTGGTCACTTGGTTTATTGACGCCAATGATTCCCCACACAAATAGTAGCCTTTTTTCTGGAACTTGGCTGGTGGGGTTGGATGACGTGGGTGCATTGGCATTTTTACTTAAAAAAGATAATGATTCATTTTTACTAGTTTACTTATTTTGGCGTCATGTACAGCAGTGGCAATTGAGTTGTATTCGGGTTGGTCTATTCATGTTTGGGTTAGCGGGTTAGTATAACTATACATGATAATTGTGTCAATAAACTCAATCCTAACCCAGATTGCATATCATATGTAACCCGATTTTGACCCGTTTAAACTCTTTAAGTAAATAGGTCAAGCTTTAAATAAGGTTAATGGTATGTCAATTTAACTAGTTTAAATGCAAAAACAATATAAGAATCTAAAATATGATAAAAATAACATACGGATAACTATACGACAATTTCAATGATATCTGAGTTATAAGTGTCAATTTCAATGATACCTGAGTTATAATCGTAGTACATAACAAAATACATTGAATCCACGTTCAACATAAAACTCAAGTTATATATTTTATTTTTAGAGGCTTATATACTTAAACGGGTTCATGGGTTGACATGTTTAATAATTACTCAACCTAAACACAGCCTGTTTATTAAAGGGGTTAGATGGTTTAACCTGTTTTTTACCGAAACATGTTAATCCTCAACCCAAACCTGTTTAATTTCGTGTAGGATTCGTGTCGTTTATCATGTCGTGTCGAGAATTGCCACCTCTAGTCATGCATGCTTAGAGCTAGCACTCGGTGTCATGGCAGAGGGGGCTGTACAATCTACTTTGGCGTGTGCCAAACTCGCGCTACCACACCCCTTTTGCTCCAATTACCATTTGCCATGGCTTGAGCTGATATATGGTGTGCACTATAACATTGGTTTTGTTTGTGTTTCATCTTTATCTTTGTATTAAAAAGGTGCACTTGTGGGTCGCAAATGAGTTAGTTTGGATCATGTTATAAGAGAAAATCTTTTTTTTTCTTTAATTATTATTTTTTTTTATGTGAGTGATTGTTTTTTGTTAAAAGCATAAGTGGTGAGGTGGCATTGTTTTTTCTTTAATTTATTTATTTATTTTTCTAAGGGGCTGTTTGGTTCAAGTATAATAGGGGAATTTGATGGAATTTGCATTTAAATCTCTTAAAATATTGCGTTTGATTGGGATTAGGGGTGTAATCGAGCCAAGCTTTTATCAAGCAACACAAGCTCGAGTTCAAGCTCAAGCCCAGTAAATTGGCTCAAAACATATAATGAGTCGAGCTCGAGCTTTTAATAGCTCGGCTCGAGCGGTTATCGAGCTTTTCGAGCCTTAGTATAGATATATTTTCATATTATTTTTTTGTATGTAAATAAGGGTTGATTTGAATATGAACCTAATTATATATAAGGACTAACTCCATAAAGGATAAAATATTTTCTAGCTTATATGAGAATTTTATTGTTAGTTTTATTATTTTTAAAAATAACAGTTGACGTAGATTCGAGCTTTTCGTACATATTATTTTGAGCTTTCAAGCTAAGCTTGAGCTTTGCTCGAATCCTGCTTGAGCCGAGCTCAAGCTTGGATGGTTAAAGCTTGAAGAGCAATTGAGCCGAGCTATTAAACACTGTGATTAAAGAGACAAGGGTCCGGACTTCGAACCCACAACCTCGCCTTTAACCTACATGTCCCCAACACTTGGACTATTATTGCGGGGGAGATTACAGCAAGTGTTATATTGAGTAAAATACGAGTAACGAAATTCTGAAATAACTTTAGTAAATGCTGGTTAGTGAGTGGAGTGTGGAGTACTGGTATATCTACTGTTGACTAGGGTTAATACTGTTGACTAGGGTTAGCCTTGACAATAATAATTGATTATCCCTCGTACATGAGCTTTCATGGGAACACTGGTCATCACTCTTGTGGAGGGTGATAGGGATGGAGCACCATCTGTGGTTCAAATCGATGGCTAAAAACCTTTTGGTTAATGAGACTCATGGACTAGTATATGCTGTCGATAAGTTTAAGCTATATTTTCTTTACGGGGTTATTGCATATTGGCATGCCGGGGAACGTGACATGTATAAAATAGACTAAATAAACACACGCGCATGCATATGTAGAGTTAGAATCAGCTGACACCGTGCGAAAAACCAAATGTTACATTATATTGTATAGGTGCAGTGTTACATTAAATTGTTCAAGTGTTTAATGTGTGAAGATTTAATATTGTTGAAAGTTGTAATTAAACTTTAACAATATATAGTGCAACTTTAAGTTACTCGCTTTCATTCATACAAGTTAGATATTGTAGCATCCATGCAGCCGGTGCATGCATGCATGTGTGTATATGGCATATATATAATGCGTTGCTAGCTCTTAATATGGGTTTGCACAATTACGACTCTTCAGTTCCATTGACCATCTAAAGACGAATGTCCCTTTTTTGTAATTCTTATAAGTGTAGAAGGAAAATATACCTGATGTCTTTTCTTCATATTCACCTAATCCGCTAATCGATCTACATGATCAACTATACGTACATACACATTTCTGCTTGTTATATACAATTGGAAATGTTTTGACGTGTTATATCTGTTGGAATAATAATATCATGACAATCATATAAAATAAACCAAACACATCAAGTGAGCATAGCGGAATCAATTATAACAAGATCATATAACATGTAATTAATTAATCAATAATAAATAGTAAATATACCTTTGTGATTCTAGCCCGAACAAGAATCAATTGCAATCTTCAAATCAAGAACCCTAATTAGGGTTTATGTGGATAATAAGAATTACCCCTTATCTCTTTTGTAATTCAATCCAAGAATCAATCAATAGTGTGATATGCGATACATAAATATCCACCGTAAGGTTGTTTTTCATTCGTACGTTTTGTGAAGCCAATGAGGTGTTTATATAACCTTCAAACTTGTTCACCAAGTTAGAGTCTATCACCTCCTTAACTTCCACAAAACGACACTTGGACCCCTCCATTCCTTTTCTTGTTTCGACCGATATTAACCAACACCTCATGGATTTGGTTTTCATAATAATAAGTCCCTCATATATTATTTACTTTATTTGTGATCTAATAATTAAATATAACTTATTTATATATTAATTATTTAACATCGATTCTCATACGTAAAGTGTGCAATCCCGTAGTCTCGAGTTCGATCCTAACACACATCTATTATTTTATGTCCACAAAACCAACAGCTCCCACTTGGACATATCTTAATAGTGTGATCACATCGGTTAGTGTCTAGCAACACGCCGATGCCTCTAGTACAACTCGAGTAAGGCTCCTGGAAAACCTTTTAATGATTTCTCATTATTATTATCCTTTTGTTTCTAATACCACGTTAATAAGGATATGGATCAAAGTCATTCCTTAATTAACCATTCTGTTTCTCGTTGTTTATGATTGATCAAGATTACCAAATCTTCTGAGCATATTCAGGGAAGATCTTGAGCACGGCCATGCAAACATCTTGACAACCCTACGAGGGGCCTAGCAGTATTAAACTCCAAAAATTAATTTGAAAGAACAAATTCTATCTTGACTACAAGCAAAACCCACAAACTTTGTAACACTTTCGAAAACAACCCTTATGACTACCAGTTACGTATAGCGTTAAGTTGTTCCACAAAAATGTACTACATACATGACACTTATCTTGCATCTCAAGTCTGAGGATAACTTCTCATGATTTACTTAATAACAAAATCCATAAAGTAACATCATGTAGTTGGGATAAGTCCTATATTCGGTATCATTGAATATCATCTGAAATGGCATGACTACGCACCAATATACTTTAAGTATATTATACCAACCTTTAGATTTGTCTTGATTTAATAATATTCTCATATTATTAACTGACAACGGACAATTTAGAATAACATTTATTCATGGATTAAACATGTAAAAACAGGATACAATATATATTATAGATTAAACATACCATGTATTTAAATTTATTATAATATATTGTTTAACATCCCTTATCCAAATACTAAATAGATCAATGTATGATAACTCTTGTTGATGAATTATGTCTCAAGCAATGACATTCATACTTGTTGACAAAACATAAATCATCCAACTTTGATCTATCGGAATTTTAAGAATACTTATTTCAAGAATTCAACTATTGAAATTCTTATATGTGCATAGTCAACTATTTTGATAATGTCATATTTCATAAAAATGTGAGACATCCTTAACCACCAATTTATAATAATTAAACTTTCAAACATTTTAAAGTTTAAACTATTCTTATTCTCTTAATGTATAATGCAACTTATGCTTTTAGTAAGCACAACTAGTACATATAGCAAAGAACGAAATCCTTACCATAACTAGTATTGAGTGTCATCTCAATTTCAACAACAATATGTTATTAAAACTTCCCGTAAACCTTAATATCTATTATGTAATGTTTGATGCCCTTCAAACTTTCAAGTTTTTTGGCTATGACAATTTTCACAACAATTGAAAATTTGTTCATCTATAGAATTTGGAAGCTATTCCAGATTTAGGATGTGATTCTATAATCAAACATATTCTTTTAAAATATTACACAAGTTATCTAATAACTTTTAATTAGATATTAATATTTCCAAATCATCTTGTAATCAAGCATGATACAACAAAACATGATGTTCATGAAAAATCTTTGAGTCATACTTAGATTTTATTCATGTCATACATAACTTTTTAGACTTTCTAAATAATATATCATGTTATATTAGATTTATTTATCGCACATGTTTCAATAATAAACATTCATTCCAACGTTGTATGTCTTATTTCCTAAATCTTTAAAGTTTCATTCTAAACTAAGACTTAACTTTTAACTTATATGGAATGTTACCTTTTATATGTTCTACAATATATATAATTTAAGAAATTAAACATAATACTCCTACTAGCTTTTAGAAATACTTAGAAATTATCTTATTTCAATTATAAATCAAAACACGATTTTAATAATTAAATATAAGAGTAATCTTCTAGATGCATGCATTTATCCATCCATGGATTATTGCACTTTATACACTTTTAAAGATTTATTTAAATTCATAAACTCTTTTTGATTACTTATTGTCCTCGCTGAAGTAATCACTCAAGAAAGAGTTTTGATATTCCATTGTCAATTTCATAAATGTGATAATCATAATCTTTATATATTAATGTGCTTAGAAAAGAATATTCAATCACAGTTAATTGCTTAAGTGTGATTAATAATCTTGTCATAAGACATGCATTAAATACGTGCATAATATTGTCCATATGATTTCTATACAAAGTTTTAAACTACAAGGGTTACCTAATCTTTGAAGAAACTCATCTTTATTTTCTAGTCTTACTATTAAGATAAACCAAGTTTCTAAAATTGATTATCTTTACGGACAGCATCTTAATCATTCATATCATGTATACTTTACCCAATTTCATATTTGGTAATGTATCATAATGATTATCAGGTTTACAATAATCTTGTAAATCATAGTCCTCAGCATATTAATCAAATATCTGAGATATATTGCTATTCTATGAATGATAATTCTATCATCTTGAGATTTAACATTTAAATATCAACCTTTATTATCATGTTGAGATTTAACATTCAAATGTCAAACTTAATCATGATATTTACTAGTGTATTTTAGAAGATTATGTATCTTGTAATTTTATCTTTTAAAGATCAACACTCCCACTTGCTTTTAGCAATTTAAAGACTATCTTTAAATACTTAGCAAATAAAGAAACAATACAATGTTCTCTCTTGGGATATTACAAATACTTATTGATAGTTGCTGACTTAACTTTGTTAATAACCTCTTCATAAGCAGTTAAACAAATTTAGAACTTCAATTTAAAACTTAATGTGATTCATCACATTCATCACATTCCATCATATGATAATGTCTTATTAATCTTCTATGTTGAAGTTTTATTAAATATGTCCAAGTCATACTCAACATTCTAACCTTGATAACTTTTGAAAGAAAAGAAGTCATAGTTATCTTTAATCAAACAATATAACAAGAGTTTGATTTTTCTAACTGAACATACAATAAACATTTGATATTTCATTAGCATTAATATTGTAAGACAATCTAACAATATTAAAGATAACCATATTCCTTTTGACTTATCTATTTACCAACTAATTCATTTTAATGGTATAATAATATTCAAGCCAATTACATGCTTTATAACACAAGTACTTCATGTCCATGTCTTTACAAGAAAACATCAACTGTTATAATCCCACTATACGTTATAAGTCATTTAACAATTTAATAACTTCATGTATATGTCTTAATTAAAAAACACAATAATATAACTTCTTACTTTATTATAAGTCTTGTAACAATTAAAAAACTTTGTGTTTATATCTTTACAATGAAACATAAACATGTTTAACTAAAGTAATTATGAACACCATCTTTTGGTTTCAATAGTAATTTCAAGTTAATATATTACTTCACAATAATGTAAACAACATTATTTATTCATTTATTTATGTCATTCCAAGAACACATAAATATTCAGATTGAAGCAGCATTAGATTACTTTATTAATTTATGTCATTCCATTAATTCATAAATATACAAGTTAAAGTAGTCTTGATATCATATTGACACATGTTCTAATAGGTATCTAATTTAGAAACTGCATATTCTCATAGTTCAATTACAT
This sequence comes from Artemisia argyi, assembly GCA_030686995.1. NCBI lineage: Eukaryota > Viridiplantae > Streptophyta > Magnoliopsida > Asterales > Asteraceae > Artemisia > Artemisia argyi. Next base: position 15,945 of record JARVZY010001560.1, on the reverse strand, counting down.
CAGTTGATCTGCTAGTAATGAAAATATGAAATTCACCTTGTTGTTGCAATCTAGTTAAGCTCTCACATAACATAAATTGTAACACCAAGTGTTTCTTGAATTAGCTTAGTATAATTCATATTAGAACATTATTCTAATTTAGAAACTGCAAATTCTCATAGTTCAATTACATCAGTTGATCTGCTAGTAATGAAATATGAAATTCACCTTGTTGTTGCAATCTAGCTAAGCTCTCACATAACATAAATTGTAACACCAAGTGTTTCTAGAATTAATATTAGAACATTATTCTCTTACCTTGTAGTCAAGAGAATCCATTAAATCATATCTTTATGAGTTGTTTCTTGCACACATTAAAGATAACATTTCTCCCACTTGTGCGTGGAACAACCTCATATAGTTGATAAACAACATGCCATGCATTTGTTTATGTGTTCAATATGATTGTGTCATAGATTTTAGCATAACAAGTATATGTAAAACAACAATGTCTAGTAAGGAAACGTACAAGACTATCCTTAAAAGTATGAGTGTCTACACTTGGAAAGTAATTATCTTTAGCTACCAAGATGTCAAAGCTTGTAACTCCCACTGAATTAAAGATCATTACAATAATTCCTTATTCAGTGATAAGTACACAATACTCCCACTAAATTTGACAACATTGTAAATGTTTCATATCTAGTGAAAACAAATATTGTGTCTTTAACTTTCCTACACCTTTAAATGTACATGCGTAACAATTACTTATGCACTAAAGAGTGTATTCTACTACGTAAATGATGGACTATCCATCAAATGCTATTAACTTGAAAATTGGGCATGCAATTTCTTCCTTAACAGGTCTACCATCCTACAATGTATGTAGCACCTTTAAAATAGTCAAAACAACTAGTTTGTCTTTAAACATTTTGCAGTAATTAGTCTAGCTTCTAATTATAATAACTCATAAAATGTCATACATAATTTTCTGTTAACCAAATATCATATTTGTTACTAAGAATTTGATCACCAAATGAGGATGATAAAATCCTTATGAAAAATATTCGCAATTTTCTTAACTATTAAAAAAAATTTGCTATGAGTTATATTAGAATTTAGACATATCTAATATTCCTATTATCCTTTCTCATTCATGAAAAGGAATAGGATTGTGTCTCACTCTTCTTTCATAGAAAGGAGACTTCATTTGTCTTTGAAGTAAATTATTCTTAATCAAACATTTGTTTGAAAACAGAACGAGATCAATTTACCAAAGCCCAAAGTGTGTTTACGGTTTGAACGTTGCATAATACATTAAAACGAATTACAAAATTCAATTTCAGTATTTTCGATAATTAGATCTTTAAGAAAATAAAATACTCATTGGTAAATATTCATATAAACCGTAGTATTTTCTTAAAGCTAGGATCCTAATTGACATAGTACCATTACATCAGTTGATCTGCTAGCAATGATGGTATTCAACAAGGTAATTGTCGAACAATAATTGCCAATATCATATTGCAATTCCTAGATTTATGGGATTTACAATCACAAAACTTTTGTATTGTAAGCATGTTTGATCCCCATCTTAATGCCTTGAGTCCAAGATCTCACTTCCTACTCAATTTAAGTCGTCTAACTTAAAAACTGCAAACTCACAAATCCATCACACCAGTTGATCTGCTAGCAATGAATTTATGAAATTTACCTCTCCATTGCAATCTCGCCAAGTTCTCACATGACGTAAATTACAACTTCAAGTGTTCTTAATTAGATGGCATTCGACTTAATTTTATAAGGGCATTAAATTTTGACATGATCAAAATAATGTATGAAGAAACATGCATACAACTTCATAACATTGGTTTTACAAAACATTTTTATTACCAATTTGCTAAGAATAAAATAACAAAGTTTTGATTGAGGTATCGGGTTCACCAATTAAAGAATTACCATCAATTATCGTCCACTATATCGTACTTTTGCATAAGCCCGAAAGCTTAGTGTTTCGGATAATCATTGTGGAATTGTGGTTAATTCACCCTTAAGATGACAGTGTACATGTAATGGTTGTTCGGTAAGTCTAATTTACACACAAACGAGCGTTAAGACAGAATGTTGTCTCTCTAAGGCCACAATTTAATGCGAAGCCATCCTTATACCCATCTTATAGTGTGTAAACTTCGGTCGGGCCTAGTTAACCATTACGTACAAAAACATCAATTAACCAATTCTTTGAAATTTAAACTCTTAAAAACCAAAACAATTTCGCCATTATTTAGTCCATATTATTTTTCTATTCAAAATTACCCTTTTCGTTTATAAACATGTCTAACATAATAATAAACAAAACAAGTAATGTACAATAAAAAATAAAACAACTAAATAAACAAATATACATAATCATAACAATTAAATAGGTATAAAACATGTAGCCACATGCAAATCTTATTCAATAGTCCTATTAATAATCAAATCTAGGTGTATAACGTATTTATTCAATTAAGGCTTTCTTCTTTTAGGAATAAGAGCCACATACATCGATAAATCGATTGCGTAAGTCAAAATTAAATAAATACCACATAGCACATAATTGATTACTTAATATTGGAGTCTTTCTCAATTCGACATCTATTAATAAATTTACATGTTTCGATATAACTTAACCATTAATTCATATAAACAATTTAAACCATTTAAATTATTACACAATATAAAAATCCATGCAAATATGCACTTTTTCATGGATTTAGCTTAACAATTAACATATTGCACCAAGATTGTTTACTAAAACGCATAACAATTACATGACATCCTAGGGTATTTAATCATATTAAAAAATCAAAAACCAAAACCCTAAAAACCCTTAAGGTCAATCGACTAAAAAAAAATTTAGGGTTAGGAATCTAACAAACCCTAAAAATATGTAACTAAACGAATCAAGATCCAATTTTTATGCGTTTCGATAATTAATTACACATTATAACGGCTCTAGATGCCACTGTTGGAATAATAATATCATGACAATCATATAAAATAAACCAAACACATCAAGTGAGCATAGCGGAAGCAATTATAACAAGATCATATAACATGTAATTAATTAATCAATAATAAATAGTAAACATACCTTTGTGATTCTAGCCCGAACAAGAATCAATTGCAATCTTCAAATCAAGAACCCTAATTAGGGTTTATGTGGATAATAAGAATTACCCCTTACCTCTTTTGTAATTCAATCCAAGAATCAATCAATAGTGTGATATGCGATACATAAATATCCACCGTAAGGTTGTTTTTCATTCGTACGTTTTGTGAAGCCAATGAGGTGTTTATATAGCCCTCAAACTTGTTCACCAAGTTAGAGTCTATCACCTCCTTAACTTCCACAAAACGACACTCGGACCCCTCCATTCCTTTTCTTGTTTCGACCGATATTAACCAACACCTCATGGATTTGGTTTTCATAATAATAAGTCCCTCATATATTATTTACTTTATTTGTGATCTAATAATTAAATATAACTTATTTCTATATTAATTATTTAACATCGATTCTCATACGTAAAGTGTGCAATCCCGTAGTCTCGAGTTCGATTCTAACACACATCTATTATTTTATGTCCACAAAACCAACAATATCTTATATGCAGTGTTTACAAATCTTATGTTGTAAGAGAAATTATCCGAAGGACTAAATGACTCGCGACTAACTTCATGCCTAAATTTGGGTGTCATATATTGTATTATCGGCTATAACAAAGGAACACACTCAAACTTAGACAAATGAGTGAATGCCACATAGTTTTAATTATAAAATTATATAGGCATAAATTATGGCCTTAATCATTTCTCCTTTGTCAATGACCAAACTTGGGTTGCATTGTGCAATATAATCGAACTTTAATTTGTCTTACTCGATAGTCAAACTTGACTCAAGTTCATTCAAGTTTGAGCCGAACTTATATACGAGTATATTTCTTGAGCCGAATTTAAATATTTCTCGAGCCGAGCTTGAGCTTCTATCAAAAAGCCTCAACGAGTTCGATTCGAGCGTAATATTTCCAAGCCAAGTCGCGCTATGCCAAATTTCAACTCGACTCATGTGATGTCTTGATCCAACTAAAGGACGCGAGTTCGATTCCGTTCCGCAAGCATGGTTGGGTATTGGGTGGAAGTATTTCACAGGCATCAAACCTTTGCTGGGTAGGATTGATGGGTACCATTATGGTACACAGGGTTGAGGTGTCCCTGCCAATCTACACTTTTAGATCCAATTTCGACTCGACTCAAGTCTATTGCGGCCGGTAGAAAAAAGTAATCAGGTTTCAGAAGAATGTTAATTATTGAAACAAAAACGAGTTTTCAGAAATATTTGTAAAATGCCTCAATATATAAAGACCAGTAGTAGCTAGTGGAACCAAACCATTCGGTTGGTCTAGCCAAATAGGACGCGTCTCCTTGCTACGAGGACCGAATGGAATGCGTCCCCCTCCTTAATTTTCATTCTTTTGGTCTGTTAGTGGACCGAAGAAATGAAATGGTTTGTGTGTGAGTGGATAGAAGAAATGAATTGTTTGTGTGTGTGGGTTATTTTTTTAATATATTTTTGTAAGGTATGCTTTTTGTTGTGACTGCAGTCTCTTTACTACGAGTGTTTGGTCTAAGAGAAAGAAAGCTGAGTTGACGCTGATATGACAAGGTTATTTGCGGTCTTGTTGTGGTACCACTGCTACTAGTCTAAGATCTTGAGAAAAAGGAATGAAAATCTCATTTAAAGATTTATAATTAAATATCCAACATATTCTTCCTTAGAATTGTTTTATGATCTTTTAGTTATCCGATATATTCTTCACCTTCTCAAGCATTTTCAAACCTAGTTTAGATCTGAAGATAGATTTAATAAAGCATCAATGGTACCACAATCATGCATTCAATTAATCCAATAACACAAGTAGGCTCTCTTCTTTGAGCATTTTGTTTTTTCTCATTTTTATTGAATTATGTATTTCCACTTTTCCTTGAAATAATTGAAGTCTAGAAGTCATGATCCTTTCACCAAATATTCCTTTCAACTTTAGAAATGTCGCTTGTGCATTATCATAGGGCTGAACACACCAAGAATTGTTCGTTTGTTGTCACTAGCTTAATTCAAACATACAAACAAAATTACCAAACCTTTCAGATAATTTAAATAATCATGTTTGCATTCACAATTGTAAAATATATGGTAAGCTGTAACTGCTATGATCAAATTCACACAAGAAGACAATTTCATATCACGGACGGGCCGGTCTTAAGATTTTATAAGAACATGGAAGTGATATGGTGATTGTTTACACAATCTAAAAAGACATTGAAATCAACAAGACCTTATAGTTGTTTGACTTATAATGTACCGTGCAATGAGTCCTCAATGTACCATAAACCTACTTTGGTGCATAAGGTATGGAGTTGTGGTCGAACGTAGCCATGGGCCAGTGTATGTGGTGGTCCAAAGAAGGCATATATATCGATCGAGTGGATGAGTCTCAACCACACCACCATCACATATCAATCATTTACTTTTAGGTTTTATGGATTCTAGTACGCTATGCGAGATAACTACATACTCCTGGTTATAAGTGTATACTAGAGAAAAACCTTATAGTGATTTGGTTGCTTACCTATAGTATAAAGATCCTTCCCAGGAATAAATTTTCATGTTATATAATAGCTGTTAAACTCATTTCTTTGTATTTCTACTTACAGAAAAATTGTGTGTTACTAGTTTACTACCAACTATACTTTTTCCCGCAGCTGTCGATCTCATAGTAATATTGGATGAAATTTGATCTTTAGGACCCTAACGATGATTAACAAGATTGGTCTCTCAGATCTATTCTTTAGCTAATACAATACAAGTCTCCATTATCAATTCATCATGCAACTTTTCTACATGTATAATCTCTCTAGCTAGAGGAATATCCATTTTAATCATGATGCATAAAACAAGAGCAAAAGTTTCATACATTTGACATCCACTTATGTTACCACAGAACTTGCAACCTTTGTATCTTTCAGCAAGAATAAATACATTTATAAAAGGAGATACCATGATTCTTGCACATTATTTTTTTGAAAATTTTGATATGTACGTGCTAAAAATCTGTTCACAGAACAAAATAAGTAAATACTCAATAACTAGATAATGGATTCCCATCAAAAGCTTCCACTCAAAAAAAGCCAAGAAATGGAATTCTATAAAAAAAATTAAAAAACTAAAAAACAAAGGATGAGAAAAACGTTCCCTTGAGACCCGTTAGATTCAGATAACTTTTTCTGTAAAATAACCATTCTTGTGGTATCAATTATCCAACCTTTTTATTTAATATTTTATATTTTAGTTGAATATATCGTTTGCATTCTAATTTCTCTTGTTGCTGATGATTATACATTTTATTCATTACTAGCAATATTGAGAGCTTCAGGAACCAGGTGGGTCCCGGGACATTTATGGAATTTTATAATGTAGCGTTAATTTAAAAAAAAAATAAAAAATAAAAAAAAAAAAACTCGATTTTTTTCTAAATGCACCTGTTCAAAAAAATTTGTGTTCCTTGTTTTGTATAATTTTTCTTAAAGACAACTGGTCAAATTGTGTCATACTTCCATCCCTAAATTTGAGCTAGCCCTCTTGGTACAATACAGCTGAAAAACTGAATTAGGCTACCCTGGCTCGCTTCGCTTTTGTTGCGGAGCTCACTGCTTTTGGAGTAGTGGAAGAGAAGGAGCCTAAATCAACCTTTTTCTTTGAAAAAGAAAAAAAAGCGGTACAAAGAGATTAGACTCTCAGATGAGACTAAGTAGCTACTGACCGTTCCGACACGCCCTTGACCTATCTTGATTAAGACCGAAACCTATCTAATCGAAAGTCGGGTCTAGTTTAAGCTGTCAAACAAATGGCCTGGATATAGATAGTCTCCTCATAAAGAGAGTTGTAGATTCGTAGAATAGGAGAAAAGCCTTGACTTTCTACAATATTAGTCGAGCACGCTAGCTGCAATCTTTCTAAAGCAAGATTCCAAAGTGACAATAACAAACCAAAATTCCAAAGTCTCATGTTATCCCAAAATAGCTCTAGGTGTTGTCATATTCTAATCATTCTTTTCCTTTTAAATATACTTAAAGTAAAAATATCAACTTAGCTATCAATTTTGGCCCATCCAAATGAATATTGTTCGGATACTAATTGTTTAGAATCATGACCCATGTCACATGAGTACATGACAATGCCTAGCCAATATACGATGTGTATGTTCAACTAATAATATGATGTAAAGACAAGTAGACAACTCACAAGTCACAACCAAGAAACGACACCTTTGATTTTGTAAGCATAACCACAAGTTTTAAAGCTTGAGGATTAGTTGGTTTTCGTTGATGCTAATTATCTTTTCATTGAATTTGAATCACACGATTTTGTTTTTCAGTCCACTAGATTTTCCAAATGAATTATGGACCAAATATAATGCATCTCCAAAAAGTATTGAAGTTGACTTATAAGTGTGACCGATGCTTGGGGTACACCCGAAGTTACATCAAGTTTTCTTCACATATTTTGAAGTATGTTTTTTTTTTTAAAAAGAAGCCACAAGCTCGAAATGTGAAGTGAAAATTAGATTTATATCGAGTTGTTTGTCAAAGAAGATGTATAAACGCAACTATTAAAAGGTATTTGCGCGATTTTTGTTTATCAAAAGTTCTCCTTTTAAGCTACTTTCAGTAGCTTAGTTTTCTGTTTTACAAGTTTAAGGTCTCACATAAAAAAAAAAAAAAAAAAAACGTTTTTTTTAATGAAAACTTATGGTGTTAATGTGTTATAAACAAATTGTAGTTCCAAACACGCGATTCTAGTTGAAAGTATGTATCTTTGAAACATAAAAAAGTAGGGAAGTTGAAGATGATGACTACTGTGGGCAGCCATGTCCATGTGATGTTGAGCTAAAGGCAAGACATGTGCTTGTGAAATGTTGGAAATGTTTTGGTGCTCATTCTTGCTTTAAACCACAAATTGACTTATAAGTATTTGGTTGTTATTTGGCATTTCATGTATTATGTAAACATGTGATATATGCTTTAGCAAACAATAGACATTATGTGACAAAGTAACGTATTGTAAACAAAGTTAGTTATAGATTCATGAACTTAACAAAACTAGAAATCATACTACGAAAATTTATATGCGTATCACTATTCGCAGCTTCTACCAACATCCATTTCAGTTTATCGCTTTCATGTAGTATGAAAAGATATCAGCAACCATCATATATGTCTAAGTGTCACTGGCCATTGCTAAATATGGTAAGCAATGCCAAGAAAAGATTGAGAATGTCAAGATATAATGCAATTGCAGCCATGATGTAGTCGTCGTATGTGTAGAGCTCGATCAGATTAAATGTGTCATAGACAATGTAACCACAGAAGACTAACGCAGATATACCCCCGTATATCATGTGAGTAATTTTACCCATTGGAAAGAATATCTGCCAAAAAAATGAACACATAAGATATTGGCAAACTTAACATACTTACATGAGTAACCATTTAATGCAACAAACTTATGATTTCTTACAAACATATCGATTTTATGTGTAACCACCTAAGTTGTTTTTTTCTTTTTTAAAATGATAGGAAATTATAGGCATGCTGCATCAGTAAGTTACACATTCATAAGTTGGTGAAAATAATTACTCGCAGTATGATGCATTAAATGGTTACATAAGAAATCTGGGTAGAAAAACAAGTTTGAATGATATTTATAAACAAGAACGAAAAAGAAATTAAGATCAAGGTGTATGTAAAAGGGGAAGCATGTGCGAACCTGAATGAGGCCAAAGACAATAAGCATATTAAGAGCACCAAATAAGAACGGCCCCAAAAAACTGAAGTCATGACCTCTCTTTGCACCCCAAAATGTGAACAAAGTGAGACTCACAACCATCACAGTGGTTAGAATGGCAGCCTCTAAGATCACCTTTCCTGCAACATTGTCGAAAATTGAGTTATCTTTTCTATATTGGAACTTAAACTGTGCATAACTTTTGAACCAATAAGCTTAGATGCCAATTTTGACCCATTTACTTATTAATAAGACAATGTGGGGTATGTTTTATATCTAAGTAGGTTATACGATTGAAGTAAAAAATTAGCTATATAAGGGATGTAGAATCGTTGTTGCACAGGTTTATACGTGACTTCTATGATCGAATCAACAAACAAGATTGACAAAGAAATGATTCAGTATATTACTAACAACATAACATGGTTACATTGTATTAAGACACACACTAAAACGTTACATGTACTAAACTATATATAGGCTCATACTTGAACCATTGTGACTGTTCATGAAACGGTATAACCAAATCCTATAACTACCATAACTAACTTCTATAACCGCCATAACTATAAAACGGTTATTAACTATCTAACTAACAATATTGGTCCTTTTTCTATCGTTATTTACATATGTACACCGAGCCTATCAAGACTCATACAATTATGGTGCAACATTTCCCCCCTAATTGTTTAAGTCTTGTTCTCCGAATCTTCATGCTTATGCCTTCTTCAAACTGATTTCTTCAATTTAACTTGTCCTTCACTAACTTTGTTTCTCACAAACTTGGCTTCACACCTTCTTCATTCTTCTCTTGAATCATCATTCTGTGTTGCTGCTGATGTCCCCATCAATTCTGACTTCCATAGGCTTTTGATTTCTGACTTTCACAGTCGGTTTTGATTTCTGACTTTCATTCTTCACTTCTCTTGATCAATCTATCACAGATTGTTCCTTCGCAGTTGCTTGACACAACAGATTCTTCGTGGTTTCTGTCACTTCTATGCGTTGTCAAGAACTCAAGAACATTCCTATTTCTACTCTTGTTCCTAACACGCAATCTGTCTCTTCTCCATTTGATTTTTCTAAATCGAATTTGGGTTTCTCTAACCCGTTCTGACCGGTCTGCTCACGGTCGGTTCTTCTCTCAATTGATTCCTCTGAATCAATTTGTCTCTGTTGATCTTCTATGGTCGTTTTTTCTCTTGATTGATTCCCTGAATCAATTTGTCTTTGTCTCTCTTCTTGATTGACCGGTATGCGCACGGTTTCTTCTTTCAATTGATTTCTCTGAATCAAAACTCTTCTCTGTCTCTCCTTGATTAACCGGTATGCCCACAGTTTCTTCTTTTCCTTTCTCTTAATTCGATGTCACTTCCCAGGTTTGAACCTTTGGCTCCTGATGCCAATGTAGAATCGTTGCACAGGTTTTACTCGTGACTTCCAGGATCGATTCAACAATACAAGCACAAGTTTTGACAATAATGATTCTATATTAATAACAACATAACATGGTTACATTGTATTAAGACACACACTAAAACGTTACATGTACTAAACTATATATAGGCTCACACTTGAACCATTGTGACTGTTCATGAAACGATATAACCGAATCCTATAACTACCATAACTAACTTCTATAATCGCCATAACTATAAAACGGTTATTAACTATCTAACTAATAATATTGGTCCTTTGTCTATCATTATTTACATATGTACACCGAGACTATCAAGACTTATACAATTATGATGCAACAAGGGAACGGGTCAAATGGGAAGAAAGGGTAAAAAACGGCTCCAAACTGACATAGTGTATTTCAATTGTATAGAACCTACTAAATCATACAATATATATAAGAAGCATAAATTACTGAACAAAAGTACTGGCTGTGATATTTGTTTACAAAAAAATGATATAATTTGGACCAGAGGTATTACGGGTGGTCAACCAACCCACACCAAAAACTACCCATTTTAATCAGCAGACGTTACCCAAGCCCCCATCCCATCCGTTTTGCCACCTCATAATTAGGCATTACAATGGCATTCAGAACCAGGCCCAACCCGTAGTGCAACTTCTATTTCAGGCACTGATTATAACTCGCAACATCATTTTAATGCATATATGACATAATCTGAAAACCAATAAGCATTCACGTTTTGGCCCAGCCCCAACCACCACCATTCTGTATTCCTAATTGGGCCTCCTGTTTCATCATGTCACCAATTTTAGAGATCTTTATGATACTTAAGTTTCCCACACTCACTCTCAACATCTACTCGCTATATACAACAGAGAAATATTGCCTCAGAAAAACTACAAACACACCTTAAACTTGTACCCTTTGTCCTTATTGACTTCAACAACAAATGACTGCAGAGTTTTCTGAGACCTCTGCTCAAATAGAAAGAGTACCACATACCATCTAAAATAGTTTTCTAATAAGCCTAAAAAACATAAATTAATGGAATGTGCAGCGATTACTTACCGTGAGTAAAGGAGCAAGACAGGCCAATTGCAAACGCAAAGGAGATAGTAAAGATTGCAAGAAGCACATAGTTGATCGGATGACTCTCTTGAAAGCAAAGCAACAGTAATAACACTGTACAACACAAAAACCCCATATCAACACTTATTTAACAGAATCAAACACAAAAATCTCGTTAATACACAATTACACTAGTTTTACGATAAAATCAAATTCACAATTCAGTTTTAACAAATTCGAACAATAAGAACTCAAATGTTGAAAAATGACCAATCAATAAAACATATTAAAGCACAAACTTTATAACAAAATTGTCGTAAACTTACAAATAAACGGAATTATAAGCAATATCACATAACAAACCAATCCACCAGTTGTAGTCGTAAAAAATGTCACAATGGGATGAAACTTAACAACCAAAGCACCAACAGCCACCGTAAGAAGCAACTGTAAGGTCACAATAGCGTAGACTTTGCGGATAAACCTCCAACGAAGCTCCGGAGATTCCGTCATGGTCGGATACAACTTTCCACTTGGTCCGGTCTCGATATCGGACTTACCGGACGAGGACATTGCGTTAATTTGATGTAAAATTAAGCGGAAGCTTTATTCAAAACCATAGAACCAAATATTTGTAAAATATTCTTTATTACTGAACTAAGTGATAGTCTCATAATTTTAAACAAACTCAAATACTAAAACTATAGAACCAAATATTTGTAAAATATTCTTTATTAATGAACTAAGTAATAGTCTCATAATTTTAAGCAAACTCAAATACTAAAACTATAGAACTAAATATTTGTAAAATATTCTTTATTAATGAACTAAGTAATAGTCTCATAATTTTAAACAAACTCAAATACTAAAACTATAGAACCAAATATCTGTAAAATATTCTTTATTAATGAACTAAGTAATAGTCTCATAATTTTAAACAAACTCAAATTCTAAAACTATAGAACCAAATATTTGTAAAATATTCTTTATTAATGAACTAAGTAATAGTCTCATAATTTTATACAAACTCAGATACTAAAACTATAGAACCAAATATTTGTAAAATATTATTTATTTATGAACTAAGTAATAGTCTCATAATTTTATACAAACTCAAACACTAAAAGTATAGAACCAAATATTTGTAAAATATTCTTATTAATGAACTCATTAATAGTCTCATAATTTTAAACAAACTCAAATACTAAAACTATATAACCAAATATTTGTAAAATATTCTTTATTAATGAACTAAGTAATAGTCTCATAATTTTAAACAAACTCACTAAAACTATAGAACCAAATATTTGTAAAATATTCTTTATTAATGAACTAAGTAATAGTCCCATAATTTTATACAAACTCAAATACTAAAACTATAGAACCAAATATTTGTAAAATATTATTTATTTATGAACTAAGTAATAGTCTCATAATTTTAAACAAACTCAAATACTAAAACTATAGAACCAAATATTTGTAAAATATTCTTTATTAATGAACTAAGTAATAGGTTCATAATTTTATACAAACTCAAATACTAAAACTACAGAACCAAGTATTTGTAAAATATTCGTTATTAATGAACTAAGTAATAGTCTCATAATTTTATACAAACTCAAATACTAAAACTATAGAACCAAATATTTGAAAAATATTCTTTATTAATGAACTAAGTAATAGTCTCATAATTTTATACAAACTCAAGTACTAAGACTATAGAACCAAATATTTGTAAAATGTTCTTTATTTATGAACTAATTAATAGTCTCATAATTCTAAACAAACTCAAATACTAAAACTGAATAATAGTTATTTGTAAAATATTCTTTATTTATGAACTAAGTAATAGTTATTTGCATTTTTGGAAAAAAATTACTCGGTTCTTTGTTACACGGTTACTATTTTTGACTTGGTTATTTCTTACTCCTTTGAGCCGAATAAAAGTGCAATTCATGTGGTGATCATTATGCATGTGTCAGTAAAATTTAAAATGTTTACTTTTGAGTTCTTTTGAAGCGTTCAAGTTTATAAGTGATACTCGGCTTGCTGGTAAATAGTTCAAATTCCATTAGGTGTGTGTATTTGGGGTTGGCGAAGGAATTGTCAGAAACGGTTTCGGGCTAAATTGGTGGAGCCGTGTACATCTGAATTAAAAGTGATTGTTGTCCTCGAGCAACCTAAACAGGAAAAAGCACATCTATTTACCCATTTCGCTCTATCTCAAAATAATTTTTACGACAAAAAATTATGCAGTCTAAAAATAAAATAATTATTATTGTTTGTTTCTTTTATTTATTTGAAGAAGTACAATTTTATTTGTAATTAATTAATTAATGCTTTCTATCAAGTTAGAGTAATAATAGCTTATAAACCCGTGATAAACGGGTAGCTTTTAAAAGTTAAAAAAACAAATCGTGTGAAGTAACTAATGTTAATGATCAAACATGAGGCGAAATCTGCATAACAACTAATAGAAAAAAGAGGTTGACGTATAAAAATTCCAGTAACATGAGATTAAAGTTTTCATTATATGGCAACTGCATCCACAATATATTATTTTCAATTATATGCTCGAGTTGTAGATGATGCTCGCATGTGAAACTTACATGTAATAAGATATTAAGCATGAAAAAAGAAGTTCACATTCCAAACTATCTTATGTTCAAAATAAGCATATTAAAAAAGCTAACGAACACAAAATGGACGTGGGTGGACTAAAAGCTTCTAAAGTGAGACACTTTTGTCAAACGGATATCAATTTGCACTCGTGCAAGAAGTTCGTCGCATGTTGTAAATTTGGTCAAGTGAACCTTTTCTCAAAAGGAATAAGCAATGGATTTTCAAGGATGATGAGAGTATCACTGTATCATCACAACATGAAGAAACTTTAACAAAATTCGTTCAACAATTTATCAAATTCAATGACAAGAAAGCACAAAATCATCTCTAAATAATCTGTCTAAACTCACGAATACATATATTATAATGGGAAATATAAAAGAAGGAAGGGAAAAAAAATGTTATTGAGAAGCACATAAGAATGAGTCAAATAACTAACATGTAATAGTTTAAAGGGGACATGGATTAGCTAATCCCAACCCAATCCATTTTGAGAATACTTAAGAAGTTTAATCAAAATTGCTCACTTGTTTATCTACTTCAATTGCTTTCAAAAACCATTTATACGTTCATATTTTGTCCTTATCATCTTGTCCTTTGTTTATTAATGGGTTGCCATTACTTGTTAACAAATTGGTATTTAAGATTCATACATTTAGAGACTAATAGTTAATCAAATTGATATCACATAAATAACAACATACTTTTAGTGACCCTACTGAATCATACAAAGATTGCAGCTATGCTATCTCATATCAAATACTTATACATGAAGATAAAAATATTGTAAGTCTCCATATTTGCAAATTTAAGGCTCTACAATAATAGAAATTGAAACATGGCAAGTTACTACCAAGTTAAGAAATATACTTTGTAATAGCCTTCAACTTATAATATTTTAGTGAAATTGATGCTTTCTATCAAGTTAGAGTAATACACTGAAATTGATCAAACTTTCTTATTTATTTTTTTGCAGTAGACAATTAATTTAGGATAACTTAAAAAAAGTATATGGACAAATATTTTGAGAATTGAGAAATTATATAACATACCAAAATGAATGAAAAACTTCGAGCTAAGACTAAGTGTAATGGAGAGCATATTAGATGAATAATTTAGTTGGCCCAAGCCCGACTTGTGGGTTAGGTCCGTTAAGGTTTCCAGGTATATTGCAAAAAAATAAATAGAAAAGTTTGATTAATCATACATTTTTTCTAAACTTTTGAAGTTAAAACTGTAAAATAACATTTTTAAAAGGTTTAAAATTAAAAAAATAAAATAAAAATAAAAATAAAAATAAAATAAAAAATAAAAAAACACTAATGCCAACATTTCCAACAAAAAAACCAAAAATAAAATAAAACAAAAAATAAAAAAATAAAAAAAACCATTTTTAAACGTTCACACAACAAACACAAACAAAATCACAAAAAGAACACAAAATCACAAACACAACCTTGTCACACGACTCTTTCTCTATTCTTTTATGCTTCACAGCCGCTCTAGAGAACCCATACAAGTTGTACTTCTTAACAATTCTTGATGGAATGGACTGATAGAAAATGTACAAAACTTATCATTCGTTTGTCATGAGATGCTTCTAATACACATTATGATCCATCAATCTTTATATCAGAAACACAATATATGATACAAATGACATTCATATATCTTATTAAGCAACCCTGTCACTCGACTTACAAGTTGGCCGTCTCTCCAGAAGGATGCAGTCATCTTCTTGTAGAATGCCCTTTCTTCTTGGTCATGGGCTGTGTGGTGTTCCCAATTACACATCCAATTCATCCTAGGGGCTTCAAAATTTGAATTTAATATTACATATAATCAAATAACTTACACTGCTGTGAGATACTTGGTGTAGTTAAAGTTAAAAAACTAAAACATACCATAGTCAGTTGGTTGGTGGCAAAGGGCATTCATGGCTATGTTGGTGCTGTATGTCTCCACT